>BPLR01011781.1:0-144599 GCA_021605095.1 Caerostris extrusa | reverse complement strand
AGCCACGTATTGCTGAAAGCATCGCGCATTTATACCTGTTCTACGCGATGCTACTGCAATCTGAAAAATTTGCATATTGCTATCCCATGACTTTTTGTCACTTCTCAGTGTATATATCAAATGAATTAAATCGGCATCACCATTCCTGCGGTTCATGTGTACACCAATTGGAATTATAAAAAGCAAAGCAAAAGACAACCTAAGTACAGAAAATCGAATGAATAGATTAATTCATTATCTAATGTAAAATACTAATTACCTGTAGAATACAAGTGATTAATTAACTTTTTAAAGACACGCTCAACAAAATTTTCCCCACATATATTCTTAGAATTGCAACTTAACAGGTCCTCAATAATACACATTGAATAATGTTATAAGTGCCACAAATCTATATTTTATTTGGTGGATGAATTTAAGATTAATATATAATACATTAAAAAATATATATCAACGAACTAAATCGAGGAATGATGATGTCGATTTAATTGGCCGATTTAATTCGATTAAATTGGCGAATTAAATCTTGACTCAAACATTCCTCGATTTATATACACGTTTTTGTAATTTTAAATGCAAAGTAAATAAAAATCCCAAATACAAGAAAAAAATCGGAATGAATAAAATAATCCTAAATGAAACAGAAAGCAATATATACATATATATATATATATATATATGTATACAGATATATAGGCAAAGATAGATTTATATAATGATATATATATATATATATATTATTCAAATGAATACTCAGATGGAAAGAAAATGTGAGTTCCTTGGAAATTGGCTGGTTTCCATAAAAATGCAGCAAAATAATATATCAGATCGCAAACTCCTCCTGTGAGAAAATATAAGAGAAATTTGCAATCTCAACCTTATGGGACAGAACCTATTTGCCCTGACATGATAATGATACTTATTTGGCCTTGCTCTTTGAGGAAAATCGCAAATCTTGCTTGTACTATATCGAAGCAAGAAAATAACAAGAAATAAAAAAGTATTCTCTGTTTTGGAGAATCATACATAAAATAGAACAGGAAGGGGCGTTTAAAATAGAAGTTTACGTTGTTTTCAGTATCTCAATAATGGGTTGCCCTTAGGAAACTAGTTTGAAATATTGTCTGGGTTATAATATGTGGATTTTTTTCTCTGCCCTACGTTGATATAAATATTGAATGGATATACTTGTTGTCAAGGAAGAAATCACAATGCGCTATTTTAAAGTGTATTTTTGTGAGATGAATATGGTGATTATGAAATAGTTTTATGGAGAACACACAAGAATGTTTTGTGAAAAACGCATTTAGTTCAGAAAGTAAGCAATATTATCAAAGAAAACGATATCGATTGAAGTTATTAAAAGCTAAGGTAATGTATTTTTAATACTTGCTGTTGTACCTAATCACTTAAAAAATATGGGCAAAGAAGAATATAGAAAATCGATGTTAAAATTTTATGCCAATTTGGAAAAAAGAGCCAAATTATTACATGAGTTTCACTAATCAGCTTTAGAAATAAATCAAAAAAAAAATTTAAAGGAAAAAAAAAAATCAAGTAGCAATTTGTTACTATAGTAGTCGTCATATATGTTTGGAATAAATAATTTGTTTGGGTCGCATTTGATCAATCGCGTATAGATTCGATTTAAAATATGTCCATTTAAAATATAATTGGTTTTGCATTTCTAACTAATAATCGTCCATACTCCGAATCTTGTATGTTGATGTATAAGCAACTAAAAAAGTAAAATTCGAATGATATGAGAGTTTAAATTTAAAAATTAACAAATTTTGCACAATTTTTCTATTCTACATTTTAAAACTTCATAATTAAATTAAATATTTAAACAGATTTATATTATTTTTGACAAATATATTTTCTTTAAGAGTAAAAAAAGAAAAATAATTTAGAACATGACATTTTGAATTTCATGTACAAGAAAAAAAAATCCCAAAAGAATTAGGATATGTTTAATCTTAAAAAACTAAACAGAAGAAATAAAATGTGAGAGAGAAATATTAACTTCTTTCAAAATTTTAAGTTTTTAAATTGTGGAATTTTGGGACAGAAAATTTTAGATATTATTTTTAGCAAATCGTATGTTGCTATATATGTTCCATTTTAAGGTTTTCTTTTATGTTCATTTTTTGCTTTAGCTACTTCGATAACGAAATAATGTAATAACTATAATCACTATTTTATATAATTAGTAGACAAAACATATCTCTAAATAACAATTAGATGTCTTTATAAAATAACTTTAAACTTATTTTTAGTAAACAATAAAGAAGAGATACACTTATCTGTATATAATGATTAACAAATTTTGAATTTATTAGATAAGTTTATTTATAAATGAACTTAATCACAAAGTTGAATACTTAAATTAAATAGTTTTTGTTTTAATTACATTTAATATATTTAATGAAGTAATGAAATATATTTTGCAAGGTAAAAAATACTTTAATCGAATTATTTATTAAGAAGGATTTGATGACAAATAAGATTTAAGAATTTAGTGAACAATTCTGTTGCATTATATAGCCTTTGAAATAAATATCCAAATGTATTACTTTTGGGAATATAAAATAGTATTTTTTTTTTTCATATTCTAGACTGCAATATATCATATTATGCACATAACAAGAATGGTCTTGGACAGAAAAAACTGAAGGTCATTTCTATACAGAAAGGTTTCCAAGATAATTGTCCATCTTCTGTTTGACAAATGTTATGAAGAACTTTAAAAGATAGTAAGTCTAACGTGTGCATACGCTACTAAATAGTGTCCTATTTTATAATTATAGTGGCCACAACACAAAAAATTGCAGATTTTAACCCTAAACTTCTTGAATTTTCTACTAACATGTTACTGTTATGAATGAGTCATTTCCCAACATATGTAATGCACCAACATGTTCATAACTTTTAGATGAACATATATAGTAGACAGCAGCATGGATACTTTAAGTGAATTGGTAAGAAATACATTTTTAAGACAGCAAAAGTTGCCAAAAACTTTTTATGGGAGAAAAGATTAACTGTATCTTTCCGGGATATATAAAACTTTGTGATTGTTTGTGTTTTGATCGCCTTTAAAAGAATCGAACTTCTTTATCTGAAAAAAGAGGGATTCATTCTGACCTCAAAACCTTCTGTTCTTACCACAAGCAATCGTAAAGAATAGTCTTTACAGCAAAGACTGATAGTCATTTCTATACAGGAGGGTTTTCAAGATAATTGTCCATCTTCTTTTTGATAAATGTCAAAGAACCTTAAATGATAGTAAGACAATCATGTACAGGCGCCACTATAATCTCTAAATAGTGTCTTAGGTTATTATTATAGTGGCTACAACACAAAATAGCAGATTTTAACCTGAACTACCTGAATGTTTCTTCTACATGTTGGTGTTATGAGGGAGTCATTTCATAACAAATTCAATTCAACAAAATGTTCATAATTTTCATATGAACACATATATTAGACAACGTGAATACTTTAAATGGATTGGTAAGAAATACTATTTCAAGATAGCAAAAGTAAAAGCCTTTTGCGGGAAGAAGATTAACTGCATCTTTTCCGGTATATAAAACTCCTTAGATTGTTTGTGTTTTGATCGTTCTTTAAAAAGAACCGAACTTCTTTATCTGTAAAAAGAGATTCATTCTGACCTCAAAACCTTCTGTTCATACTATAAGAAATCCTAAAGAATAGTCTTTGACAGCAAGGACTGGAGGTCTTTTCTTTACAGGAGGGTTTTCAGGATAATTGTCCATCTTTTTTGATAAATGTTATGAAGAAACTTAAAAGATAGTAGATTATTCCTTAGATTAGTCTATCATGGCACAGACACCACTATAATCTCTAAATAATGTCCTATTTTATTATTATAGTGACTACAATTCAAAATAGAAGATCTTAACCTGAACTTCCAGAATATTTCTGCTAACATGCTGATGTTATGAATGAGTCCCTTCACAACATGTTTATCATCTTTAGATTAACATATATATCAAACAGCATGAATACTTTAAATAGATTGCAAGAAAACTTTTCAAGACAGCAAAAGTTGCCAAAACCTTTTACAGGAAAAAAGATTAACTGTATCTTTTCCAGGATATATAAAACTCCTTAGATTGTTTGTGTTTTGATCGTTCTTTAAAAGAATCGAACTTCTTTATCTGAAAAAAAGGGGATTCATTCTGACCTCAAAACCTTCTGTTCCTACCACAAGCAATCCTAAAAGTTATCCGTCCTTTTCACTCCTTGCGCAAATTGAAGTCTTTTAATAGGCCCACTCCAGTATTTCGTTTGGAAAAACTATTTTGTACACAAAAGGAGTTGAGTAAAAAAAAAAAAAAAAAAAAAGACTTTTCTCACTGCTATTGTGAGTCGAAAGGAGTGGAAAAAACGGAAAACATAACCAGTATCAGCAAGATAAAGTAGAATTGCAAGAGAAAGAAAAAAAGAAGAAAAAAAAACTAAAGTAAATTGCTCTGAACCACTTTGAGTAATAAAAAACTACACTTCAGTTTCATCTCATGTAAGCAGTTCGCCTTCGGGCTGTAAAAAGTCAATGAATTTTAAAGTCTCTGAAATCAATAAGCAGGGGCACAGGTGGTGTAACCGCCTAAAGGCGACATGCAGCGACTCGCTTCGATTACGATATAGGGCGAAAACTAATGTCTTCTGATTTTTTTCTTTCGCAAGGTACCCTTCTCTCTAAGAGGAAGAAAGGTACAACAACTTAAAGTACATAGTATTCCGGGATAAATATTAGACACTAATTTATAAAGTTTTAAGTTATTAACCAATAACTTCCCAATTTTAAATTTATATTATTTATTAACTGAAGTTTGTTAAATTAAAATACTAATAAACTAACAGAATGGGGATAAATAAAGTAATCCGGTCTGTGCATTATGGTTTAAATTGATTCAAACTGTTTTCTGACTTGTTATTCATTATTGTAATGGAATTCAGTAATTGCAAGCATAAATTTCTGAATAATTTTACTTATTTCTATAAAGAAATTTTTGAGTACCTGTTTTCTTGAATTTATTTTTCTGAATTAAATTTATTTCTGCATTAAACGATATTCAAGACACATTATTCCTACTCCTCTGAGCTTTAGATTTGAAAATGCATAATAAACAATTTAATTTTGTATTAAACAACTATATTCAATATACTTTCTTGCTACGCTTCTGAGCTTAAGATTGTAAAATTCATAATAAACAATATATTTTCAATTAAATATTTTGTAAGTGGCTGTCAGTTTTCCAAATTCCTATGATCATTAGCGGAAAAATTCAATCTATAATGATAAAATTTTAAAATATAATGGCACTTTAAAGTATAAACTATGACAACACTATACTAAACTATATTTTTACATGATAAACAATTTATTTTCAAATAAATATTTTGCAAGGGACTGTTCGTTTTCTAAATTAATGATTTAGAAAAATGATGATTTTAGAAAAATTCAATTTAAAATGATAAAATTTAAATTTACAATGAAGTTTTAAAGCATAAAAGTAATAATGACTTATGTTTTACTAGGTATATGGAATAAATGAAAATATCATTTTAATATTTTAAAGCCTTCAAATATGCATCTATGGACACCAAACCTAAAGAAGGACCAGATGGATTGACAGAATTAAAAATACTTTTAAACTAACAGAACGAGTAATTAGTGATATTTAAATAAATATGAAGTTGATATAATTATTATTATAAAGTAATCTAATCTATGCATTATGTTTTAAAATTGTTTTTAAACTTTTTTTCTGATTTGAGTTACAATGGAATCCAATAATTGCAAATATGAATTCCTGAACAATTTTACTCACATCTATATAGAACATCTTGAGTACTTGTTTTCTTGAACAGAATTAAATTTATTTTTGTATTAAACCATATTCAAGAAACATGCTTCCTACACCTCAGAGTTTAAGTCTATGAAATACATGATAAACAATTTATTTTCAAATAAATATTTTATAGGCGACTGTCAGTTTTCTAAATTCATATGACCATTAGTAAAAAAATTCAATCCACTATAAAAATTTAAAAATATAATGATGTTTTAAAGTATAAACTATACTATCTACTGTAGCTATAAACAATACAAGACTATAAAATGTATGATAAACAATTTATTTGCAAATGAATATTTTTTTAAGTGACTGACGGTTTTCTAAATTCCTATGATTATTGGTGATAAAATGATAAAATTTAAAAATATAATTGCGTTTCAAAGAATAAGAAATAAAATTTCTTACGTTTTCTAAGTATATTGAAAAAATGAAAATATCGTTTAATATTTTTAAAAACCTTTAAACAAGCATTAATTGAAACCATACCTAAAGATGGACCATAATCATCGGCAGAGTTAAAAATACTTTTAAACTAACAGAACGAGTAATTGGAGATAGTTAAATAAACATGGAGTTGATATAATTAGTATTCCGAGGAAAATTCTAGTCAGCGTTCGACTGTTTAACATATTATAACAGGGAATGCGACCTGTGAAATGCAAATAAGTACTACTTAGTATATTAGTACCCTAATCAAATCATTAACCATCAAGGATCTTTAATGGTTTACTAAACCAAACCAGAAATTATTTACAGAATGTTTCAGAAAGAACATAAAAACTTTTATTTGTTAATACATAAAAATAAATAATTTCTAGGAAAAAAAAATCAATGATAATAATTAATTGAAGTAACAAAATCAGTAAAAATTTTTAGTTGTGTAAGTTTATTATATTTATGAAATATGTTTGTCGTATTTTTTTGGTAAAAGTTATATCATTGTTAACAAACGTAGTACTAATTGGCTGTAAACTGCAAGAAAAATATGAAAAAGAATTTTTTCCTCAGCTAAAAAAAATATGAAAAAATTCAGTTATTGATTAAATTTTCAATCATTACATATCAGATTCTTTCACATAAAATAATATTTTTATTTAGTATGCTATGCAAGGGAAATATCATTATTGACAAGTCATCTTCTGAAGTATTTTAAAAATTATATGATATTACACCATAAAATAAAACAGGAATCTTCTGTAATAAATTTCATATCAAGTAGTCATAGATAACATTTTTTTTAAATATTTCTAAAGACATAAAATATTAATATCTGATATTAAACCTAAGTAAAATATATATTAATAAAATGTAAGACTCAGCTAGAAACTTCGTACACATTTTATATCTGTTATATGATGGAAATAACCAACATTTCCTACAACATAGAAAGCGCCACATGAATTTTAGTAGCAATAAAGGATTAGCCATGACTTCTCATCTCTCGTATTCATAGAAATTGCTGGCAATAAAATTCCACAAGATCCTTTTAAAATACATTAAATGCTCTACCAAAATCCCAAACTCGCTGACTTTTAATATTTTAAGATCTTTCCAGGAATGTGTGACTGCATATAAGCACAGCCAGTGTTGTTCTTCATGTTCCATCAAAACATTATATAAATTGACCGATGAATCACTTTTCACTTTTAAAATAGACCATATTTATACAAACAAGGTTTATAAAATTGAAGAAATTTAATCTAAAGCATCAGTAAAGGAAACTATTTAATGCATCATTAATCAACAAACGAAATAAACTGATTCGTGCAAATCCAAAAATATATATCCCATTGCAAAGTTAGACTAAATAATTAGGTTTCGCTGATTTAAGATAAAGAATGGTACAATCAAAAATACAATGTTTGCTCTCAATACTGATATTTCTCGATTTATTTTATATTAATAGACTTAGATAAAGAATTCCGTGACATTAAAGAACGTTTGAAAATTAAAAATACGTTCTTGACTGGATCATATATGTTTCATCAATTAAAAACTGTTTACTTGTACTTGATTCCAAAACATACAATTTCCAATTTTAATTAGCAATAAAATAGACTTAATATCATTTTGAAAAAAAATGTAGCCGTAGAGAATTCTGCCTTCTACAAACGACCAATTAAATACCAGCTTTTTATTTTTCGTTTAATCAAGAGTTTCAGTAATTAATATACTTCTACATGGATGGATAATAATGATGAAAATTGTGGAAGGATGTGTTGTAGCAATCACTAACTACTTTAAAATGTTATTATATGAGTATATGAGAAGAATTTCATATACAATATAATTCCATTCAATTCAATTTTTAATATTTTTTATTCATTTTACTTAGTTTTTAATGAAGTAGGTTTAATGAAACGCCTTCCAACATGCATCAATTGAAACCATACCTAAAGATGTACCATATGTAGTGATATAATTAAAAATACTTTTAAACTAACAGAACGAGTAATTGGAGATATTTAAATAAACATGGAGTTGATATAATTAGTATTCCGAGTAAAATTCTAGTTTCCATTTGGCTGTTTAACTAATTATAACAGGGAATATCACCTGTGAAATACAAATCAGTACTACATAATATATTAGTGCCCTAACTAAATCATTAACCATCACAGATCTTTAATTGTTTACTAAATCAAAAAAGAAATTCTTTAAAAAATGTTCTTAGAAAGAACACAAAAACTTTCATTTTGTTAATACATAAAAATAAATATTTTCTAGGAAAAAAATCAAAGTAAATAATTATTTGGGAAAAAAAAATCATTAAAAATTTTAACTGTGTAAGATGATTATATCTAAGAAATATGTTTGTTTTGTTTTCTTTGGTAGAAGTTAAAACATATGGTTGGTATTATTAACAAAATTAGCAGTAATTGGCTGTAAACAGAACAAATATTTTTTATCCCAACTAAAAAATATAAAAAAATTCAGTTATTGATTAAAATTTTCACAAAATTACACAAATTCTTTAATATAAAATAGTTATTTTAACTAGTATGGTCTGCAAGGCAAATGTCATTATTGACAAGCCATCTTTTAAAATATTTTAATATGATATGATATTTTACCATAAAATAAAACAAAATTATTCTGTAATAAATTTTATATCAAGTAGTTTTAGATAGTATTTTTTAAATATTTCCAAAGAGATAAAATATTAATATCTGATATTAAACATAAGTAAAATATATATTAATAAAATATAAGACTCAGCTAGAAACTTCGTACACATTTTATATCTGTTATATGAAGGAAATAACCAACATTTCCTACAGTTAGAAAGCGCCACATGAATTTTCGTAGCAACAAAGAATTAGCCATGACTTCTCATCTCTCGTATTCATAGAAATTGCTAAGGCAATACAATTCCACAAGATCCTTTTAAAATGCATTAAATGATCTACCAAAATCCCAAACCCGCTGACTTTTAATATTTTAAGATCTTTCCAGGAATGTGTGACTGCATTAAGATACAGTGAGTGTTGTTCTTCATATTCCATCAAAACAGCATATAAATTGGCAGATGCATCATTTTACCGTTTTGAAACAGATCATATTTATATAAAAATTTATAAAATTGAAGAAATTTAACTTAAAGTATCAGTGAATGAAACGATTTAAATAATCAGGGTAAGATCATTTGTGCAAATACAAAATGGAAAATATATATATCCCATTGTGAAGTTAAACTTGGGTCACACTGCACTGATTTAAGATAAAAGATAGTACAGTCAATAATATAATTGTCATAAGTTTTATCACGATACTTACATTTCTCAATTTATTTTATATTACTAGACTTAGATAAGGAATTCAGTGACATTAAAGGATCTTTGAAAAATAAAAATACGTTCTGGACTAGATCATATATCTTTCATCAATAAAGAAAACTCTTCACTTGCTGTACTTGGTTACAAAACATTTAGGATTCCATAGCAGATTTACTATTACAATTATCAAGTAAATACATTTAATATCATGTTGAAGAAAATGTATCCTTAGAGAATTTTGCCTTTCCTGAACTACCCATTAAATACCAATAATTTTTTGTCGTTTAATCAAGTGTTTCTGTACTTAATATTACTTCTACAGATTCAATGGATGATAGTGACGAAAATTGTAGAAGGATGCGCTATTCCATTCACTAACTATTTTAAAATGATATTATATCAATGTATGAGAGGTGTTTCATATACAATACTATTCAATTCCATTTAATTTTCAATATTTTTTATTGATTTTACTTAATTTATAATGGAGTAGATTTAATAAAATTATATTTTCTGTAAAAAAAAATAAATAAATAAACTTTTATTTTTTTCACATGCATATTTTGATACGGTTAATTAAATTAAAATCAACACAAAAATTTGTATTACTATTACAAATTTTTGTGTTGATTTTAATTTAATTAACCGTATCAAAATATGCATGTGAAAAAATAAAGTTTATTTATTTATTTTTTTTTTTACAGAAAATATAATTATTTTTTTATTATTATTTTTTATAGTTAACATAATTAAAATATTATTAAAATTCATAAATAAACGTATGCATTGCATATCATTTATTAACGACAGATATTCCGATACACTTGTACTATTCGAAAAAAAAAAAAAATTATAATTTATATCTGTATTAAATAATGAAATATAAAATTAATTTCATTTTTAATTCTTAAAAATAATGCATAACAAACAAAAGAACTTTCTCTACAATTTTTAGAATATTTAGTTTAAGTTATTGTTTTGTAATGATAACATCAATGAAATATTGTTGAAGAATAAAGTAATATTTTCAAAATTTATATCCTTCACGTCATAGTTTTCTATTTAATTTACACAAAGAATCTGTTAGTAAAGAATGATAATTATTTCTAGATTTTTTTTTTTTTTTAATTTCATCGAACATATAATGACATGCTAGTTTCTTATTAAAATAAAATTAGTTGTCGTTTCAAAAACCAATATAATATTTATTAATATCTCCATTTGTAAAATTCCAGCAAGGAATTTCATTCATCAATTGAAAGTTAAAAATGTTTTAAACAACGATTGATGCTAATTATATATTGCCTAAAGCCCAATAAACCCAACAAATCTTCTAATAAAATCATCGAAAAAAAATGTCCTGTTACTTTAATTTGATTGTAACTCTTTAATTTTGTGAGTAAACTTATTTTTATTTTTAGTAATTTTATACTTTTGATTTGTTAAAAATCTATATTTCTAATGAAACGTTTAAGTAACAATAAAAACTCCACAAAAGATTAATAGCATGTTTCATGCTCATTCAATCTAATTTATATATCCGTGATATAAAGGTATGTTTGCTGGTAATTGTAATTTAATATTTACTTTTTAAAAACTTGGAAAGATTGCCAAAAGTGTTGTATGTATATATAAGGGAAAATGGTAGCATTTGAAATACTTAGGGAATACTCAGTTGAAAATAAAGTTATCAACAGTCAAATTAAAAATTTTTTAACTTGAGGACATTGATAAACGAACAACTGAACAGGAGTTCTGGAAAAGTAGGTTTAATTATTTATTGTATTTGTTTTATATTTATTTTTTAACACTTATGAATTGTCATAAATATTTGACTAGAATTGTTATACACAAAGTTCAAAATTTACTGATAATTTAATGGTACAATTAAATGGTTTTGTTTGTAATTAATAATTTTCCATTTGGAGATTGTATATTCTTTTTAAAATTAATTAATAATTAAAATGTTATCTGAAATACCCTTTAACCTAAACAGAAAAAAACTAAAAAGTACATTTATTTAAAACCTTCGAAAACTTATTTCCTTTCTAAGAAAATGGACACAATATTATTTTATCCGTGTCATCATTATGTCTTACCTCATTAATTAGATTTTTTACTTAACATATCATAAGCGAGCATGATTAAATAAGAGTTTGCTTTAAACTAAAATAGAAATATATTGTTTTATCAAAAATATTCTGTTTTCCTGCTTTGAATTTATTTCTGTACTATTTTAATGAATTTTAAATATATATTTATTCCAAATAATATAATAATTTATTCCTAATAAATCAACTATAATTTGAAAAAAAAAAAAAATTTGAACCAAATAATTTGAACATTTCAAAAAGCAATTTTGCCTTAATCACAAGAATTAGATAATGAGATTTTAAAGTTTTGAATCACCCCTTCTAAAAGTTTTATAAAGGAATGTTTAAATTTCCTAAATTTTATCATTAAAAGTGAAATTCTTTTGTATTCCAACAGAAATTTAATCCTATTAAAAAGATAGCTTAGAAGTCAGTTAAGAAATTCAAATCTTCTATTTAAAGAACCTGCTTTAACTATTTATAATGACTTTACATCAATAATTTCTCTTCCATCAAATAGATAATAGAGCTTTGAATTAAAGATTTTCTTGAGATAACGAGTGGGTTTTAATTCAAATGTCTCTTTAACTAGTAGTAATCTGAGGAACTTAATTACTTCCCTCGCAAAATTTGATTTTGTAGTTCCATTTACTGAAATTTAATAGTTAATCTAATTTTTGAGTGAAGGTATTAAGTTAACTTATTTGTCTTTAGGAAGAATAGCAACAAAATGAAAATATATTGCCAAGTGCATTATCAAAATAAATTAAAAAAGTAATTTTCAATACAAAAATTTTCCAGACAGCTTCAATAACCTCATAAGTGTTTGAAAAGGATTTTAGAGTACAATTTATAAAAGTTTTAAGCTTTTATTTTGAAATACTTGATTTATAACTATTTTAGGATTGTTTGAAATTCTTCTTATTGATTTGTTTGATATGAACCCAATAGTTAAATTATTTTTTTACAATTTATATTCTACAGAGTAAATTTTTAAAATGATTTTTGAAACAATTTTTAAAAAAAGTAGATTTTCTGAATAGCTACAAAAAATTATGAAAAAAAAAAAAATCATTTATTTCATTAAAATGAATTTTTTTAAAAAAATTCTTTTTTTCATACATATAAAAAAAATGTAAATCCAGTTTTTTAAATAAAACATTTTATACAAAAATTTTATTAGTTATTATTTTTTTGTACTGTACAAAACTGATTTATACTTCCATGAAAATAGAAGCAAAAAAAAAAAAAAAATTCAAAACAGTGATATTAATTAGATAAATCAACGAAGAATAAATAACGTTTTAAAAACAAAGTCCCAGCGTTATAACGTTTTATTCAATTAATTAATTTTTCAAAGAAAAAAAGAAAATAAAAAAAGTGTTGTTAATTTCCATTAATTTCTTTTCTCATTTTAAATTAATCAATTTTTAATATTCTTTTTTATGCATTTTTTGATATAACTAGATTTTTTTCTAAGCATTCGTAAATAATTCAATCTCATGATAAATACAATTAAGAAAATTACAAAATAAATAATACAATTAAACACAATTAAAAATCATAATCATAAATCGTAAAAAAGTTACGTATCAAAAAATACATTCGTGCCATTAATGCACGAACAATGTAAAAGAACAATTTATTTAAAAAGACTATTTATTTCTTTTAGATATATTCAAAATGTATTGTTTTAAAAATGTTGTGTACGTACTTAAAAACTTGGCTTGTATTTTCTTCAAATATTATATAATTATTAATCCTTTATGATTGTTAAAAATAAAAAATAAAAACTTTATTTATTGAAAATTTATTATTATTATTATGTATTAAAAAATAATAATAATTAAATTATTAGTATTATTATTTGTTGAAACTTTACTTATTTATGTGTGATAAATAGAAAATGTTATGATTTAAAAAATGTCTTGTGCCTTCTTAATAATTTGGCTTGTATATGCTACAAATTTTATAAAATTAGTAATCCGCTAGGTCTGTTAAAATAAGGAAACAAAATGAATAAACATTGGAACAAAAATTGATGAAATTAAAAATAATTCTCTTAAGATTTATCTGCTGAAAACAAAACGTAATGTTTCAATCAATCTTAAAAAACATTTTCTGATTTAAATGGTATAATACTTATTGGATAATGACAATAAATATGTGTTGTTAAGAGACCTTGCTAATGGTCAGAAAACTCCATTGAACAATCATATTTAAGCATCGGAATAAGAATTGATAAAAATAAAAATAAATCACTAAGATTTATCTGCTAAAAACAAAACCGATATGTTTCGATCAATCTTAAAAAATATTTTCTGATTTAAATGATAGGATACTTATTGAAATACATTTTTAATGTTAAAAGAGCTTCCTAATGGCCAGAAAACTCTGTTGCACAAACATATTTACGCATCGGAACAAGAATTAATAAAAAAAATATTAATTCAGTAAGATTTACCTGCTATAATGTTTCGATCAATCTTAAAAACCTTTTTCTGATTTAAATGATATAATACTTATTGAGTAAATATTTGATGTTAAAAGAGCTTGCTAATGGTCAGAAAACTCCATTGAACAAACATATTTACGTATTCATAAACTTACTTCTCGACCAGAGTTTCTCGACAGAAATGAGATAATTAGCCATGAAGCACAAATAACGAAATATAGCCCCCCTATCTAATTAACTCTCGTATGCGACAAGTATCATAACGCCAACAACAGCTGATGCGAACAGCGACCTAGAACTGCAGCTGCTCAAGTGGACATTCGATCTGGACTTTGAATGGGGAAATGTGGGTACTTGTGCCCAGAGAGTTTGATGAAAACTTCATCGCACGAACAGTTGAAGTATTTTTAGAAAGTTTGGTGTAAAGGCCACTAAGATCCGTGTTAATTATTTTGGAATATGTTGACAGAATCAAATTATAAATTAATATATATAATATATATTGTAGTAATTCAGAATTATTTTTATTATAGAAGAAACATTGATGAAATATATTTTTGTTAACGTCATGTAGGATAAATTTTTGCATAAACATACTTATGCCATGTTTGAAATTATTGTATAATTAAAAATAATAATTAACATATAAAATAATTGTAAAACTTTTTTACCTTCTAATTTATTAACGACCTATAGTTCACTAAATTAAATATTTTTCTAATGAGGGGAGAATATGAGAAATTTTGTTGAGGAGGGGACTATTAACTTAAGTTTAGTTCTCTTAAATATGTGATATCCTGCAAATGCAAAAGATCGATGTTAAGTTAATTTTGAGGAGAAAAAAGGCAATGTTTAAAGCTTCGCTTATATGCTAGTAACATTAAAGAATTTAAGAGCAAATAGCTAAGAAATATTTTGAGATTAAATTAAATTTTGTCGAGTGAGATCTAAATGATTTTTTAAAAGTATATGATCAGAAACTACCACCATTAATCATCCTAATTACAAGTTTTTCACTCGTGGATCATTTCACATATTTGTAAATCCCAGTCATATTCCAAAATTGTCTACGGTTACAAGCCTTATGGTAACAATATCCTGGTCATAGTCAATGAAATTGTCCATTACAGTGATTCTGAGCCCACGTTAATAAAATTCATCTGGTCATACATGTAGCTTAAGAAAAGTCCAGTTCGAACATTCCAGTGGTTTCCAAAACTAGCATCTTGATAACATCTACATAATAATAAATTGGTAAATACATTATTAAGCTGCATAAAATACTTCTTCGAACAGACAAAAGAAAACTGTCAAAAGTGAAGATTTTGTACAACTTTATAATCGTGAATTCACTTTAAAGACTTTAAGCTGCTTGTCCATTTCTATTTCAAATTTCATAGTTTATGTGGATATCTTCAAGCTCTGAATTGATGTAGCCATTTATACGGAAATCCATTATAGAGACTACCTTACTTACCTGCTACCTTACCTACTACCTTATGCAATTGCAAGTTGTTGTTGGCTTAACTTATGTAAACCATTTAAATGCTGTTCTGCTACATAAACAGGATATTTCCGACCTGTCATCTGTGACAGAAAAAGTTAATTTTTAACTACTTATCTTTACAATTTGTATAGATATGTTTAGCTTTATATACAGACTCATAACCACTATTAAGCAAAATGAAAGCATAATTTGTGGCCTTGCAGTATAATGGAACAATTCTATGATAATTTTGAAAATAGATGGATTTCATTTTTACAATTCATGAAAATATGTACGTTATTCTATGTATTATACATATGTTTTTTTTTTTTGTTCAGTAAAATTGAAATTTAATATATTATCCTCATCATGACACAAATTTTATTATATATTTCTTTTACCAATATTCTGCGATTCAAATAGGTATGTTAATGAGGTATCAATGAAACGTTTTAAAGCTTGTTTTGGCATTATTTGCCGTAATTTTTATTGCATTTCAATAAAACAATATTTTCATTATGTAAATAGTTTATAAATATCTTTAATTTTCTTAAAAAAATATAGATTTAGTGTAATATAAATGTTATGTCCAGAACTACATCTCCAATCCACAAAAATATCCTTTCATCAGATCGTTTCTGTCCGAAATGTTAAAGCAATGAATTTATTGGGTGAAATGGATCATTATTTTTCTTATCACTCGTAATCTTTAAGAAAATCTGTATAAAAATATTCTTTAACGATATTTATTCGGTAAATATGTGTAAATTGGCAATTATTTTTATCATTTTTCATCGTTAAAGAAATTAATTTTAACGAGTTCATAAATTTATTTCGCGGAGAAGCAATGCTATTTGTAGTCATTAAATTGTTTTCTTTAGGACTGCAATCAGCTTTTCTTTTCCTTTTTTTTCCAAAATATAGGGGTTCTTCTGATTAAATAGGAAGGGAAAAGTGATTTATAGATTTTTATTTTATTATTTGAAAACTGTTATTTTGCTGTACTTTAGCTTCAGTTTTACATAATTAATGTTGTATAATATTTTTGTTAATATCATTAGTAGTTAAAATTTAATGCCATTATCACTTCATGTTACTGATATATTTGATTTATATGTATAAATGTTTTATAATGTTTTTAAAAACGTATTATTAAACTAAAAGTAAAATATTTAAAGTAAGTAAACGTATTAGAATTTTATTAAAAACGCATTATTATTATTATTCTGTTTTTTTGCTTGATAATTTTTTAGCATTAAACTTCATTTTATTGTACCTTAGGAATTTTGAAATGTGTTTACTTTTTTAACGTTTTATAAGAGCATGTTTTAGGCTGTGCTACATTTAATAATTTGCACGTCATTCTATTCACTGAAATTTTGTATTTTAAAATTTATGAAAATTTTGTATTATTGATTATCATTGATACACTATACTTTATAGTACGATATATTATCAAGATAAATTGATCTTGATACTATACTTGATCTCAAAATCTTTTACACATATCTTAAAATAGTTTGGTTATATAAATAAAAAAATGCTTATAAATATACTTTATAAGAGTAAGTAATTATATAGCTTTAGCTTTAGCTTAAGCTTTTAATAGATTTTTTAACACTTCCTTCTTAATTAACAACTTTAAAGAAATTTTAGTGAAAACAAAGTGCACTTTTTACACATATATAACTTTATATAAAAATAAATATATTTAAATATTCCATAAATTTCTCATTGGATACTGTAATTTCTACTGAATTAATATTAGAAATGAATAGTTTTATAGTATCATTTCTATAAGCTGTAAATAAATTTCAAATTGCATCCTCATCTTAAATTCAAATAAAAATAAAAACAAAAATATTAAAGGAGATTCCAATAGTTAAAGGCTTTAGTAAAATAAAGCAGACTTGTATTTTTTTCTGATAGCTAAACAAAATTACAATTCACAAAATTAGGAAAAACAAAGAATGCCCTATATTATACACCTTGGTCTTTTCTTAAAGTTCGTTGCATCCATCGTTCTTAAGCAATTGCCCGAATCCCCGAAAAACAAATTAAGAAAAAGCAACAAAAATCAAATTGTACAGAAATGAAAAACAAAATAAGCGGAAAAACAGAACCGGTTTTACAGCTCTCTAATTCAATCAGGATGTATTTTTTTTTGTGTGTGTTTCCAGTTTGGAAACTAGGAACAGAAAAATGTTTCCTGGCATGGATGGTACAAGCCAGCCAACTGGAAGAGATTCAATTTGGAAGGATCACTGGAACTCATGCGCGATTGAAATTGCTTTTATCCTGAAAAATTCCGAGACCTTTAAAGATCGCGCAGCGCAGAGTATAACAATTGGCTTTTGATTCACGCGAATTACTCGGAATTTTTCATTCATCCATTCCCGCATCGTCTACCGATTCCCCACTCATCATTACTAACATCTTCTGTATTTGATATTGCAGCCCCGTATGATTTGTTGTTACATAAACGTTCGAAAATTCTTTTACCCTTCGATAAATTTTCGCTATTTTTACTGCAGAGTGCTTCCATTGTTGGTGTCAGCCATGTTTTATTGAGAACTTTTACAACAGTAGGAGTTTGGGAGCAATGTTTAATTCAGGCTTTGAGTTTCGTTAGCCCGGATGTTTATGAAATAATGAATCCTCTCTAGGAATTCTATTGTTAGAATTATCCTTTTGTTTGTAAATCTTTACAAATGTTTTATAATGTTATAAATTATAATTTTATTATAATTAAAATTTTATGTTTAAAATGCAAATTTATTTCTAAATTGTAATTTAACAATGCATTTGTGATTTATTTAAACTTCAAATCTATTAATTCTTTTATAATTTCAAAAGTTTAATTTCTAAAATAATACCTATATGATTGAACACTAATAAAAAAATTTCTGTAAAATATAAATTCGTATTTAATATAGAAACAGTAATATATTAAAAACACAAATATATATCTAGTATTTATATAGTATTTCCTTTAATTGAGTTGAAAAAAAAAAAAGAAAGGCTTAAAAATACAGCACATTTATTTTTGTTTTTATAAAAATAACAGTGAAAAAAAAATACAATTTTTTTCTCTGTTTGTCAGCATAAAGTAGTGCATTAATTACTACTGTTAATCTACGCATCATTGTCAAAAATATAGTTTGTATGGAAATTAAGTCATTCAGATGATATAATCATAAAATAATATTTTAAATAAATTTATAGCTGATGTTATGGTAAGCAAACTTCTAATATAATATTTTCATTTTGAAAAATCCAGATTTAAAAATGTCATGAGATATTTTTGTCAATAAAAACTTTTTTTCCAACATATATTATAACTAGTTAAAAAATATTTCTTTTTCCTAGAAAAGCCTTTAACAGAAACATTTACGATTTCTTTTTTTTCACATGAGTTTCAATAATATCATTTTAAATGTTACATTAAAAAAATAAAATTTTCATAAGTATTTTAAAGAAGAATTAGCACTATTTAAACTACGCACAATATTTTATAATTCATTTAAATAACAATGTCATTCCATTTAGATGAAAATCTTTATATTTAAAAATTACAAATTAGTTTCTGTTTGAACTATTTCAGTTTAGCTATTTGTTATAAATCCCATTTCAAAACGCTAATTTAATTTCGAACCAGATAAGAACAACTATAATATTCCTAAACAATTTTTTAATTTGTTAACAAAGCCAATAATGGTCAAATTAAACAATGATTTAACACTCGCGAATTAGTGAATATTATATTATTTAACCTATTAAACTTATAATTAACAAAGCCTTAATTTTCAAAATTTCAATATATATATATTAAAAACACAAAATTATAAGTACAAATTTATCCTTCAGAGAAAATTAATTTATTTATTAAATTTTTTACTTAATTTCAAACGCATAAGTATTATTTTAAACAATTAAACTTTTGAAATAGTAAAAAAAAAATAATACAGTTGAAGCTTATGTAAATCACAAATGCTTAGTTAAATTAAAATTTTGCAAGGAATTTACACTTTAAAGAAAAAAAATTTTAATTATAATTAAAAATATAATTTATAACATTTTAAAACATTTGTAAAGTTTTACAAACAAAAGGATAATTCTAACAGAATAGAATTCTAGAGATAGAATATAGAATTCCTTCTAGAATTCTAGAGATAATTCTTTATTTCATAAACAACCGGGTTAACAAAATTCAAAGCCTGAATTAAACATTGTTCCCAAACTCCAACTGCTGTAACAGTCTCAATAAAACATGGCTGACACCAACAATGGAAGCACTCTGCAGTAAAATAGCGAAAATGTATCGAGGGGTAAAAGAATTTTCGAACGTTTATGTAACAACAAATCATACGGGACTGCAATATCAAATACAGAAGATGTTAGTAATGATGAGTGGGGAATCGGTAGACGATGCGGGAACGGATGAATGAAAAATTCCGAGTAATTCGCGTGAATCAAAAGTCAATTGTTATACTCTGCGCTGCGCGATCTTTAAAGGTCTCGGAATTTTTCAGAATAAAAGCAATTTCAATCGCGCATGAGTTCCAGTGATCCTTCCAAATTGAATCTCTTCCAGTTGGCTGGCTTGTACCATCCATGCCAGGAAACATTTTTTTCTGTTCCTAGTTTCCAAACTGGAAACACACAAAAAAAAAGACATCCTGATTGAATTAGAGAGCTGTAAAACCGGTTCTGTTTTCCGCTTATTTTGTTTTTCATTTCTGTACAATTTTATTCTTGCTGCTTTTTTCTTAATTTGTTTTTTCGGGGATTCCGGCAATTGCTTAAGAACGATGGATGCAACGAACTTTAAGAAAATACCAAGGTGTATAATATAAGAGTTTCTTTGTTTCCTAATTTTGTGAATTGTAATTTTGTTTAGCTATCAGAAAAAAAACAAGTCTGCTTTATTTTACTAAAGCCTTTAACTATTGGAATCTCCTTTAATATTTTTGTTTTGTTTTTATTTGAATTTAAAATGGTGATGTAATTTAAATGAATGAGTGTTATTCGTAGTGCATAGAAATGATACTATACAATTATTGATTTCTAAACGTAATTTAATGAATATTGTAAAATACAAATTATCGTCGTAGAATATGAAAAATTTCAGGAATATTGAAATATTTTTAACTTTACATAATTGGTAAAATGAGCACTTTATTCTCATTTATATAAATTATAAAACCCTAAAAGTTCTTAATTAAGATTAAAATGATCAAATATTGCTGCTAAAATTTATAATTACTTACTTTTATAAACTGCATTGATAAACATAAATTTAGTTAAATAATCGAAACTTTTTAAGGTATGCATCAAGAATTACATTGTCAATTCTGCTTGGAATTTAACTTCATACTATCTTTTATTATGAAGTATAGTGTATCAATTGTAACCAATATTATAAACATTTTCATAAATATTTCAATACAGAAATTCATTGAATAGAATAAGAGGAAAATTGTTAAGATAATGTGGCCTAAAGAGTAATATCATAAGCACTAAACATCTAGAAATACCTAAGGTATAAGAAAATGAAGTAGAATGCTAAAGAACATCGGAATTAAAATTATATATATATGGAAAAAGTGGTTTTCGTTTTTAAAGTAGTTTTACATTAATTTTTTAAATGTATTTTTCATTGTTTAGGTAATTGTTTAAAAATAATTTGCTTAAAGATTGGTTGAACAGTAGTTTATGATAAGGGCTTTATTGTAAGACCATCAAGCATATTGATAATTTTAAAATAGTTTACCAGCTAAAAATATTATGTAATCCAAGATAATAATAACTTAATGAGAAACAAACTGCTTATAAATATATCAATTTAATACAATAAACAAGAGTTACGTATTTAGTTGAAATATTAAATTTCATTCGAAACGAGATTACAAACTATTTTTAGCAATTCGATTGATTGTTAAAAATTAAAAATGTCGAAAGTTTTATTTTGAAGTAACTTTGCAGAATAATAATTTAATTTATTATGTTTTCTTTGCTTAGTAATGATAATGATTATGCCTTTTGTAATTTTTTAATAAAGTGAAAAACAATTTGAATTGCAGTATAATGTCGGCGAAAAGCACATACTGAATGTGCCATGAAGAATGAGTGCCATGAAGAATGAAAACAAAAAAAACGTTAAAAAGTTTCTTAATCTTAAAAAGTCATTATACTCGACCTTTTGATATCGTTAGTTAGCATATATCCTTTTTCGGAGCATTTGCTTTTCATTCTCACTTAACTTTGCTAATGCTCGGAATTAAATTAACTACTCAGAGAGATTTATCCTAGCAACAAAAACACTAAAAACGTTAAAAGGAAAAAAAAAAACTGGCTTGAAAATTAAGCTAATTGCATTTCCTTTTTCTAAATAAAAACCTTTTTGTTGATTCTAGATGCACTAATCTCTTAATGAATACTTTTAATTTATATACCGAAAAATATTAAGTAAAATTGAAGGCTAAAATTATAATTAACATATGCCTAATTAATTGAATAAATATGTTTATTCGAATATTTTAATTGTCTTGAAAAGAATAAAGAAGCGTAAATGTATGCGATAAAAATGAAAATTAATTTGCAACTATAAAAAAATTATGCAATCTCAGTAATTAATTAAATAAAATACTCCCTTCTAAACTTATAGTTATGTATAAGAAAACTTCGATTTCATGAAGACAAAATTATCAAACTACATTTGTCTTTTATATCATGCTTTATTTCATCACTCAGGGATTTTTATATCATACTTTATTTTATCACTCAAAGATTTTTATATCATATTTTATTTCATCATTGTCTGATTTTTATATCACACTTTATTTCATCAGTCAGTGATTTTCCTCAGCGACTTTTATATCATACTTTATTTCATCACTCAGTGATTTTCCTCAGTGAGTTTTATATCATACTTTTCCTCACTCAGTGATTTTTATATCACACTTTATTTCATCACTCAGTGGTGTTCCTCAGCGACTTTTATATCATACTTTATTTCATCACTCAGTGATTTTCCTCGGCGATTTTTATATCACAATTTATTTCATCAGCCAGTGATTTATATCATACTTTAATTCTTCAGTCAGTGGTTTTCCTCAGTGAGTTTTATATCACATTTTATTTCATCACTCAGTGATTTTCCACAGCTATTTTTATATCACACTTTATTTCATCACTCAGTGATTTTTCTCAGGAATTTTTATATCGTACTTTATTTTATCACGAAATTTGATACAATACTCAATTATCATTCGTAATATTTTTCGATTGATTACATATGATATTTTAACAATGCTTATGTAATCAATTTTGCTTAAGTTTTATCTAAAAGGAAATGAGAAATTTAATAAACCACACAATTTCTGTTTCTGTACTTGCAATAGATATATTTACTATATATATATACACTAAAGTGACAAAAGTCATGGGATACCTCTTAATATCGTGTCGGCACTCCTTTCGACCGGCGAAGTGCAGCAACTCGACGTGGCATGGACTCAACAAGTCGTTGGAAGTCTTCTGCAGGAATATTGAGCCATGCTGTCTCGATAGACGTCCATAATTGTGAAAGCGCTGATGGTGCAGGATTTTGGGCACGAACAGACCTCTCGATGATGTCCCATAAATGCTCGATGGGATTCATGTCGGGCGATCTAGGTGGCCAGATCATTCGTTGGAATTGTCCAGAATGTTCTTCAAACCAATCTCGAACAGTTGTGGCCCGGTGACATGGCGCATTGTCATCCATAAAAATCCCATCGTTGTTTGGGTACATGAAGTCCATGAATGGCTGCAAGTGATCTCCAAGTAGCTGAACATAAGCATTTCCAGTCAATGTTCGGTCCAGTCGCACCAGAGGACCAAGTCCATGCCATGAAAAAAAACAGCCCACACCATTACGGAGCCACCACCAGCTTGAACAGTGCCCTGCTGACAGTTTGGGTCCATGGCTTCGTGGGGTCTGCACACACTCGAACCCTACCATCAGCTCTTACCAACTGAAATCGTGACTCATCGGACCAGGCCACGGTTTTCCATTCATCTAGGGACCAACCGATATGCTCACGTGCCCACGAGAGTCGCTGCAAGCGATGTCGTTCTGTCAGTAAAGGCACTCGAGTCGGTCTTCTGCTGGAATAGCCCAAGAAAGCCAAATTTCTCCGCACAGTTCTAACAGACAAGTCCCTTGTACGTCCCACATTGATTTCTGCGGTTATTTGACGCAGTGTTGTTTGTCTGTTAGAATTTACGACTCTTTGCAGACGTCGCCGGTCTCGGTCGTTAAGTGCAGGCGGTCGACCACTGCACTGTCCATGGTGGGATGTTATGCCTGAAATTTCATACTCTCGGCACACTCTTGACACAGTGGATATGGGAATGTTGAATTCCCTAACGATTTCCGAAATGGCATGACCCATGCTTCTAGCTCCAACTAACATTCCGCGTTCAAAGTCTGTTAATTCCCGTCGTGCGGTCATCATCACGTCAAAACCTCTTCACATGAATAACTTGAATAGAAATGAAAGCTCTGCGAAAGCACTGCGCATTTATACCTGTTCTACGCGATGCTACTGCCATCTGAAAATTTGCATATTGCTATCCCATGACTTTTGTCACTTCAGTGTATATACCTGTGTAGAAATGAAAATTAATAACTAAATATGCATTATATTCTCTCTATTTTAATTAAAGACATTTATTAGTTAAATAGTACTGATTAAATACTCAGTAGCTAAACATACATTAGAAGCACGAATTCTGATGCAATACTAGACAATCATTCGTCATATTTGACATATAATATTGTCATATTTGTGAATGTAAAATAAATAAAAAATAAATAGTTCGATTGATTTCATACTGTATTTTAGCAATGCTTATGTAATCAATTTTGCTTAAATAACCTCTAAATGGCAATGAAATATTTAATACCTTACTCAATTTCTATTTCTGTAGATACTATAGACATATTTATTGCTGTATATATGTCTTTATTTACAGATACAATTTAGTAGATAAATATATTTTATACGATATTTAAGCATGGATTTTGAAATTTAGTTTTCTTGGAAAATATAAAAATATTTATTTCATAAAAATTCAAAATTTAACTATTTATACAATAAAAATTGTGTTTATTTTTATGAAATGAAACCTTTTGAAATTCCAAAGTAATAAAAATTATATTAACTAATAATATTTTTTGTAACAAAATTAATAAGAATTTAATTAAAATTAACTATTTATTTTTTAAATTTACTTTACAAAAGTAAAAATTGTAATATTTACTTAATGTGTTTGCTAAATAATTTTTAAATATTTTCCATCAATAAAAATTTATTTAAATTTTTATATCTTCAATTAAAATTTCTTATTAGACAGTGATTAGTGTATTAGAAGAAATTTATAACGGATCTTAAAATCCTTCATTCAATTTGGAAATATTTTTAAAAAAATTTTTTAGTTTAAGTATTTTCAAATATATAAATAATTTTGTAATACATTTAATCTACCTTATTTCAAACCGTAATTTAATAAAAATAGTTATTAATTAGATCTTTAATTTAAAAAAAACTATGTATTGAAAATGACAGTGAGTTATTTTTCGCACTATTTTAGTTTAAACTAACCATTA
The DNA here is from genome assembly GCA_021605095.1 of Caerostris extrusa. Taxonomy (NCBI): domain Eukaryota; kingdom Metazoa; phylum Arthropoda; class Arachnida; order Araneae; family Araneidae; genus Caerostris; species Caerostris extrusa. The sequence goes on along the minus strand of BPLR01011781.1, from coordinate 119,243 downwards.
CATATTATTCAAGGCCTTATTCTAACTTTGTAAGAAAATAGCAATTAAAATATTATTTTTTAATGAATTCATTTTTTATTCAACGATAATACCTAGGATTAACAGAAACTAATTCCCTTCATTTAACCCCCCTTTTTTAATTTTTAAAATTAAATAATCTAAAGAATTAGGAATTTCAATCAATTAATTCATAAAAATTCTTTGAAGCTTTCTTTTTTTCTCTTTTTAGTAAGATTAAAACTTTTTGAACGTATTTAATTAAAAACTGATCCTTAATTAGAGGATACATGATAAGAAAATTTTTTTGTAAGAAATCTGATTTAGTTGCTTGAATAAAATATAGAAAATAATAATGGCAGGTACTTCGACAGATTGAATCACGGCTTATATTTTATTTTCAAACAAAATATCAATATCTGAATTTTATTTTTTTTTTGCGATTATTTCGAAATATTTATAAATAAAATTGTTAACGGAAGAAATTGATTTTATCTTAAATATTATAATGGAAATACTTTTTTGTCTTCAATTATACACTGGAATTATATTTGTTCAGAAAATAGAATTTCTAATTGTAACTGCAATGTTGTGGTCTTTAAGGATAAGATATCTTGACCAGTGATTATACGACATTAGAATGATAGGTATATAGCAGATTTAACACATTAGGATAAGGAGCTACATTTCCACTAATGTAAGGAATGTCCTTAGGCCCAACGGACGAATTAGATTTATTTCTATCCTCACAGTATAGACATATAGGCTTGTCATCTTTAGACATAGACATCTTTGCTTGTTCATTTTCACGTTATATTTTCTAAACTCTAAGTGACAACCAAAATGCCTCTTAGGCAATTCCAAATTACACTGTGGTGTGTAAGGTATGTTAATATTTATAGGTAATTCAGTGAGAAAAATGTAACTATATGTACTACTGTGAACAAAAAAAGTAAGAGAATTTTTTTTCACAAAAACTCTTAATTTATTCTTTCAATTTTATTTCATCGCCTTCAAAGTAATCCCCTCCGGACACAATGTAAGTATGGCAACTTTTTTTCCAATCCTCAATGCAAGCTAAAATGTCGTCGGCGGGGGTGGCCTTCAAAGCGCCGCTCGGAGATTCACGTTAAATTTCTTCACTCGACTGAAAACAGCGTGGCCGGAGTGGTCTTTTGAGTTTAGGAATATCCAGAAGTCACACGGTGTGAATAAGGTTGCTGTGGGACGATGTGGGTTCTATCACGAAGAATCAATGTAGTTTGAGCTGGCGCATTCAATGTTTTCTGTACCAATCGAGATTTGATGCGTTTGAGACCCAAAATGGAATTTACCGATCCTTCTTAAATTCCAACATCATCAGGATTGTCTCTAATTGTAAATTGACGGTCTGCAAGCACCAAATCTTTAATTTTTTTGTGCTTCGTCGGTTGCGGTGGATGGTTGAACAGCCTTCTTCGTTGTCTGCCTTCTTTGAACTGTTTTTTTTATACCACTTCTTCATTTGTAGAACAACTCATTACTTCTTTTACGATCTTATGGATACCAGGTCTCACAAAGCATCTTCTAACAAGTGTCAATACCTCTAATGAAATTAATGAACGAGTCGTCGTTTGAAAGTGGAGATTAAATATCAATATAAGCAGCATTAAACATAACCAATTTGAACTAAAAATAAGATGCAGCTAAATTTCTATGGTTTATTTAAAATGCAGACATTGAAATACGACCTATGAAAGTCAAATATGCAATAAATTCGTTATATAAACATGATTCTTCCGAAAAATTAAATGTCCATTGGGTGTCAAGCTTATATCTGAAATTACACATTGTGTGAAATATTTTTGGATAACCATAGGGATAGTCAATTGTGAATATACAGATGAAACAATTTTGATAAACAAGAGGTTATAGATTGAAGCACAATGTTCCTTCAGTTGGAAAAGCGTCTTTATTGATTGATGAAAGGCAATCACGGAACTTAAGGGGATGTTTACGCCTTCAAAATTTCCACTGTTCCACCATTGAGCATTTCTGTTACTTGGTTAATTTTAACAATGAATTCACGATTTCCATTTGACATTAACTGTTAATTCTTATTGAAAACTATTCACGAAATTCGTAGTTTCGGAAAGCCTCGAAACACAATAATCATTATATAAGTAATTATTTACTTCGGAACTTTGTTAATAAATTAACATTAGCTTTAGTTTTATATAAAAGCTGAATTTGATATTGTTTCGAACCTTATATTATTGACTGTGCATAAACAATATTTAATATATCTAATAATGAAATTTTAATAATACAGTTAGCTATAATTTTACTATATATTTTTGAATTATAATTCATTCTTAATTTAAATATTTGCAGTTATTGCGCCCTAGCTAAACAAATCTCTAATATCTTATAAAGAAATATTTAAAAAAAATTATATTAAATATGTGTGGTAAATATGGGGATTCCTTATAAGATAAGGTGGTTCTCTGATAAAAAATGTATTTAAATTTCAAATCAGGAGCTTACGTTATTTCAACATCAACAAATTTATAAAACAGGAACATGCGTTATTTTAGCATCAACAAATTTCTAAACCAGGCACATATGTTAAACGGACAATTTCTTGAATAATTACTTTAAAAATGAATCCTGTTATGTTCTTCAATTTAAAAAATTGTTCAAAACCCCTTTGCATACTCTTTACATTACGTTTTCTTTTTGCACCTAACAAAAGGATTGCATACCTGTTTACCTCCTCATTTAAAACAATTTAAAACTTCAGAGTGCTTTTCGTAGATTATTTCGAAATCATACTTCATGAGACACATTATTTCGAAAACACACATTCGATTTTCTTAGATATTCAACAGGAAAGGATTGCGTGATCTGATTTCAAGATGTGAGAGGAAACAAATATACATGTGAGTTTTAGAAAATTTCAAAGTATTGCGTACATTTCAAAGTTGTAAAAGGCTTTTCGAAGTATTCGTGTAAAGCTGGGGGAAATATTCTTAGAAACCTTTTACGTAATTTTGAAATCATAAATGTTCGTAAATATGTTAATACAGTTAAGGAATTAAATAGAATTAGAATTTTAAATTAAGCAAATTAGATCACATATTTGTTCGTGATTTTATTTTATTGCATAAGTATATTATTATAACTAATATTTGTGTGGTCTTTCTTTATTAGTTAAGTAATTGAATATTTAAATAGCAGAATTTTAGAATCAATTTAAAATTTGCCTTATATTTGTTCATGTAATTTATGTGTCTTATTTATATGTTCTTATTGCTATATAAATATATTAGATTCACAATTATTTTTTTTCCTTTATTGCTCATAATTTAATGTTTTTCTAAATTTAAAGGTAAAGGTTGTGCAATTTACAGAGCGTATGGGGAAAAGAACAAATTACCTCTAGTTAATTTAAACTTATAATTCATAAAAAAAAATTAACTTAAAATAAAATATGAACAGCACTTTGCTGAGATATTTAAACAAAATTAGCGTAATATGTTAGCGTGACAGAATTAATTAGAAATTAGAGAAATTCATTTAATTATTAATTAGAGAAATAATTAGACAGAAATTTAAAGTTAATTTTTTAAACTATGCTCAGGGATTTAAAATAAAAATTAACAAGGAAATGTGTATTAATAAGATAAATAATAAGACAGAAATTAAATTATCCTTATAAACTTTACACAATGCTAAAATAGTTTTTAATATTAATAAGCTTCACGGCGTTTAAAACTTTATGGCCTTTTTTTTGAAACATTTGTTTTTAAATATAAAAAGAAAGAGGTAGTATAAATGACAACCAAAGTTAAGATGCAAAGGAAATGAAAGCATAACATTCTCAACGGTAAATTGTCAGCGACTTAAAGATATTGTCCAACGTCATGTTCAATTTGTAGAAACCATTTAAGGATCTGAATCCATTAAGAGAAAGCCGGTCAGGGCCCTTCAAAAGCCACAATGGGTAATGAAGATCGATGTTTGTCCATTATAGATATACATTACAGGAGTTTAACAACTTCTTAACTCTCTTGTGACTGTACTTTCTAACCACATATTCTCATACGTTCCACTATACAGAATTCGGGACCAACTGCCAGCCTTTCATTTTGACAGCGGAGGTTAGTAGGGGCAAGATTCTTGTTGAATAGCCACAGATAATTCCTTGTCTTTGTCAGAGTCTCAGTGTTAACTAAGAATTATAAGGATGAAATATTAGAGACATATACTCATATTTTCTGGAATGTCTTTCCGTTTAATGTATGAAAAGTGGATTATAATAGGATTCATGGGGTCCAATCATTTATGAGAATTTGAGATATTTGCTGCGTTGAATCGCCAGCCAGAACAACAGCCTTCAGCCATATATACCTGAAAGAGCAATTACAATTCATTTATCACCTCCAAAAATTATCTGTTGTCAGCAAACAGCTTTTCTGAAGAAATAGGACGAATTTGTTGCAAGCTCTTTGGATAATCGAGCAAATGCGAAAATTCTCTAATTTTGAACACAAGTGCACATTTTGAACTATCTTGAATATATGTGTTGATGTTTTATCTAAGTTGATACGTATTATATATTATGTTTGCTAATATATAAACTAATAATCTGTGGTAACTTGTTAACGTTATGATGATGCTGACTTTCACAATTTATAATGAGAAATTTGCGTTTATGGATGCAGTGTAGTGTAAAATACAATTTCTATTTAAAATCAGTGTGTGCGTATGCATTAAGTCAATATTTAATAAAAATTGAACTTGTAAATTTTCAGATAGAAAAAAATAATTAAAAATTGATAAATAATAAATATTGGATAGATTATTGACTAAACTTTGTATGCGTTAAAAGATGCAATTGTAAGGGAAGAAAAAAATTTAAGTGGAATATTCGCATAATATTGAGCATTATTCTTTTTTACTCCATAAGGTCGAGAAATTATGTATTCAAATAGAATATTAAATTTTATCGAAATTATACATTAGAAAATACTCACTAAATTTGACACCAAAATTTTTGTAGTTTTCCTGCCACCAAATTACTGTCATTTAGTAAGTCTTCTCTCAATTAGAGAAGCTTCCCTTGCGTGTTTCGTTTTTATTAAATCCTCCCCATCCACAGCACAAAGAGACATCTACCCCATAATTTTTCGGTTCCTCTTTCCATGACAATAAACCGTTAAACATTTTATTCCATTGTAATACGCCCTTTTCTTTCTGGCAAACCCGTAAGGATCTCCGAACATTAAACAAAAGTCCGAGCTTAACTGGAGCAATCAAGAGTTGGAGAGCACGTTTGGATGCGGGTTCGTAGATGGATGAGTAGAGCCAGTATCCCGTGATATTAGAGTAGGCGTAAAACGATGGAGAGTTTTTACGCCTTGCAGGACAAATTGGATGATACGCTGTTTTAGTTTTTGTGTTTCTGTTTGCTTCGGTTTTCTCTGATAGGGGCATTGCGTTGGTGAAATGAGGGGTTATTAGGAGAATGCATTTGCTGCACGGAACTGTTTTTTTTTTTCATTGTAGAATGAATTTTTTTTGTTACTTTTGCTTCAGTAGAAGGTTTCAAAAAAGTACTAGGATTGTAATTTTAAAGAAAACTTATTAGTGTTTCAATTAGGGAAAACTTGTTATTAAAATATCTAATGATTATTTTAATTAATTTTTGTGGTTATATATATATATATATATATATATATGGAAATTCAGGAAATCCTGTAGATGAAAAGTCAAATTGCGTTATGTGGTAAGGAAAATGCAACACCATTAATGAGTCTATAGAAAATAATGGAAAATGCAAACGCAGATCTACAGCTTTGAACCCTAAATGGGGTTAATGGTATTAAGATGCCATAGAGAAATAAAAGTTAAGTGATAAATGGGTTATGGTTAATTATACAAACACCAATACGAAGATGTAAACAATTCAATAAACGGACAGGACTGCCATTCAATATCACCCATTTGACAATAATATACAGGGCACAGGGCACGCGTTCACACAAACAATGAACAATTCACATCCCATATGTGTTCTATTGTTGAGAGATCCCGTGAAACTGGGAGATTGTGAATACGCGAAACGGGTGGTTGTGGTTACATTGGATTTCTTTGCAGAGTTTGCTTATTATTGAGTACCTTGCGTGGTGGGGAATATCTTGCTGGTACATGGTGTTGGATACACCTTGATGAAAGGGTAGTACCACTGGCTGCAGCATGACGCCCCTTTATCGCTGAGTCGTCATATGGTTACGAATATGAATTAGCGGTGACTGGATATGATAGACAATGGTGCCTCAATCCATGATGAGGCTAACCACTGCAATATTCTTCAATTCTGCTTGAATTTCATCTGCCACCATGTAGCCACCAAATTCCAACGTGAATATTGTTATTTCGGGAACAGATACGCGACTCCTCAAAGAACAAGAACATGTTCCATTCTATCAGACACCAATTCAATTGGAGGTGTCGATGCTGATGAGTCAATGACAATTTTCTCAATGTGTCCCATTAGAAGAAGCCACTGGTAATTAATCGGTCGATAGTAGTACAGATCAATATAGATTCATCCAAGATGTCTCTTACATTTTGGACACAAATTGAAGTGAATAACTGTGTCCTCATCACTTGTCGTTGGATGCTTCGATTTACAGGTACTTTCTGCTCAGCAAGAGAGGTCACGTATTTAAATGTATTTTAATCTTATAAATTACTTTATTATAATTATGTGGATAACAATACGTTAATATGCAATTTCTTGTTGGTTTTATTTTCATTTTTGTTCTGTATTTAACAATATTTAAAGGTTATTATATTAGAACATTAAGTAGATTTCCCCTTCATTTATTCCTAATGCTCACTAAAATAATTAGGATTTACTTATGCCTTGTATGTCTTTATTTATATATTATATGCTTTATAATCTGTAGATATATTTTCTGTCTTTTACATATTGAAGTGTAAGAGATGCAACATTTGTCTCATATATAGATATGTATTTTCAAAAAAAAAAAAAAAAATACTTATGAACCACTTCAACGTACAAACCAGGCATTCAGGAATAAAATTGGAAATCTTAACCATTCAGCGCACAAACTCAATTTTACGACACTAATGCATATGGGGTTTATTTGACCTAATTTATAAGCTAATTTTTCATCAGCATATCGACTGGTCGAAGAGAAAAAGAATTTCTCATGATTTTTAAATTTTTTATTATTCATTTATTTTTAGATAATTTTCATTTTATTTAAATATAAAATGTATAACAGAAAATAACAATTTTAATTTACCTCTTATTTCTGTTCTTTTTTAGACAACATTATTTTTACCTTTTTTTTTTTTTTTTTTTTTTACTTTCTTAAATGTAAAAAAAAACGTTTATTTTATGGGTAAAATATTATCAAATTGCAATAAAATTTATGTTTTAGATTATATTTACATTTGAAAGTTTTGGGGAAATAAATCATGACAATTCACTATTCAATACAAGAAATCAGTTCAGAATTCCAAAATAATTTTCTTGCATGCATACGAATTATTTATTATAACATTTTCAGTTATAAAAAGTCTGTTCAACAGTATTTTCTTCAGAACAACTTTTGCATAAGAAAAGGAAATTCATTTTTACTAAACATTTATCGCATTTTTCACATTCAGATAATGACATTTTATTGGATTTTTTCGGCCACTTTTTAAGTATATGAAGAACGGCTGATGTCATAGGAATTTTGCTTCTTTGTTATATTTAATAGCCCTTTTACAGTTTATTTACACAAGGTGGAGTACATTTATTCTTTGTTATTTTATAAGTGCTCTTTTCTAAGTTCAGTTGTCAATTCTCTTAAATAATTATGTTGAGTCCTATTCTTGCCATCTATAAAATCCATAAAAGCTCTGTAAATGCTCTTGTGCCTAGTTAAATGTGACACAATATTCACAAAATGAGTTTGTAACTTTGGGGAGGTATTATTTTTTTCCTTTTGGTTACATCTTTCCCAAAATAAAACTCATTATTATATTCATTGTTCAGATTTGTATCTTTTAAAATTTACTTCATGTTCTGAAGTTTCATGTTCATATTTCTTTTCAAGACATTTTTAACATTTGCTCCATTCTCTATCCATATTCTCGCAAAAAAAAAAAAAAATGCTCTCGCTGAAAAATATCTGCTTCTGAAGCTTGTAAACTGCCATTGTCGTCATGTTAATTTTTTCAAAAACGTTAGAACAAGCACGGGGTCGAAAAGACCATACACCCACGTCAGAATGAAACTTTTTTTTTACGGTTTTCCCCCTCCTCTGTGAACACCCTGGAAGGTACAGGAAGTATAGCCCACAAATATTTAGAAATTCTTAGAAATTTGAGCAAAAGAAAAAGGGCGGAGTCTTTTTTGACCCCAATGCCTATGGATTAAAAATGATAAAAAATAAAACATTGAATGAAATATTTTTGTTACTATCTGAATTTGATAAAAATGCGAGCTACTTCATTGAATCAAAAAGTTCGTCAATATCTTGAGTTATATAGATTTAAAATAATAAATTGAAATATTTCAGCTTATGATAAACTTCTAGACACCATTTATATTTAAATGCAGTTAATAAGACAGTGTATACAGGACTTCTGAAAAAAAAAAAATTGCCTATACATATTTCGGTTCAAAATTCAATCCAATCTGAAGATGAAACTTTACAAATAAAAGCAAGTAAAAATGCATAATCCTTCTTTTCAATATATCAGTTGACAAATTCAGAGAAATTATCCTGTTAATATGAAAAATGTATTGCAGAATGTAAATCAGTCTTTAACAGATAATCTGAAATATTTATATTCTGTTGACATAGTAATAGCTTGTGTATTTTGTCTGAAGCTATCAAAATATTTAGTTTAGCCAATTCTGGTATAGTACACAATTTAACATAAAAATCCATCGGAGTTCTAGGTATAATATATTTCTTTGAAATATTTCTCACAAGATACATTGCAATAAAAATCAAGTTAGTGGGTAAGACTAATACATAAAATAAAAATATATAAAATAAATAAATAAATTACATGTTTTAACATAAAATTACCATCATTACCATATAAAATTATCATCCTTACCATATAATAATACCATATAAAATTTCCATCCCTTACCATACTTTTATTTTAAAATATGTTAATAAAATAAATATATTTCATTTAATACTAGAAAAAATAGTTTCATTACAAAATATTTTAATTTGATTTTTTTTTTTATTTCCAATGGCAAGGCAAGTACAAGAAGAATAAAAAAAACGTAATAATAACAAAAATAACAAGGAAAAAAATACAAAAGAATAAATGTCCAGAAAATGCACAGATGACCGAAGTCATTGCCTTAACAGTTCTCTCGCACGCCAGTAAAGCGCTGTCTCCGAGTCGCCGTCAAGTACCGCACATCGTTGGAGGTGGTCTCTGTTCATTGGGTCACTTGAACCACATAGGGGCAGCCAGGATTCGAAAATATTTTAATGCGATGGAGATGTTCTGCTAGACAGTCATGGCCAGTCAGAAGTCGGAACTGGGAGACAGCATGCCGTCGCGGTTTGCTGGGTATTGCTAAAAGATCTTCAGCTCTCCAACGCTTTGACTTGATCTCATCATGAATTTGTAGCTTGTGGTTTTTAGCCATTATTTGTTTCAAATAAAGTTTTATAGAATGGAGGGACAGTGACGAGGATCTCGTTTGAAGTAGTTTTGAGCCTCTTTTTGCAAGACAATCTGCTTGTTCGTTCCCAAAAATGCCACAGTGGCCAGGTATCCATTGAAGTACCACCCGTTTCATTTTTAAAGTCAGTTCCCGCAAATGATTTTGACACTGGGAGATTTCCTCTGATGAAGGTGGCTTGGTGGAACTAATAGCCTGAATTGCTGCTTGTGAATCAGACAAAATAACCGCTCTGTTGAATCTATCCTGGAAAATTAGTAAATACTTCAAAACAATTCGGATAGCCTCCACTTCTCCATCAAAAGATGTTCGATATTTCTCAGCTGAAGCGTAGAAGGAGAACAAGTTCGAAAAAGACTCCTGAACCTGCAGTAATGAGATTTTCATAAATGGATCCATCTGTGTATACGTGCAACCATTCAGATTCTGGGTGTCTTTGCATCAATTTTTATTTGAAATAAAACTAATGCATTCATTAACTAAATAGCTAAAAACTCTTCAAGTATGGGGAACAAACCTGAACAAGTGTTCTGCCATTTTTTTTACGACATTGAATAAATACTGCTGAAAATGGTTACAGTCTCGGTTGGAGTACAGTCAATTGAGCTATAAAAGGATTAAGCAATAATACATAAAACAGGTAATATAAAAAAAAAAAAATTAAAGTCAATTCCTACTTTTTTTTTCACTACATTGCAGGAAGTCCTTTATAAATAAAGTTTAAATTTTCTTCTTACATCTGGCGCCATCTATTATTAGATGCATACAACTTAAATCTAAAAATAACTAAAATTAATTAATTAAATTTAATTAAGGAATTAATATTTGAAAAAACTGTATTAACATCAATTGCCATCCACTACAAGTTCAAAAAAAATGTGTTTGAACATGTGTGGATGAATAAAAATATTTTATTAACGATTGAAAATTTTAACAAGTTATATATAGGGTGAGTGTGAGTTAATAGTGAGAATTGAATAATAAAATACAAACATATAAAATATATAAATAAATTAAATGTTTTAAGATAAAATTACCATCCTTACCTTACTGTTTTTTTTTAATTTATAAATATGCTGTAAAATAAATATATTCCAGTTAATACTAGAAAAAAATAGTTTCATTACGAAAGTAGTTTAATTTCAAATATACTAATTCATTCATTAATTAAATAGCTAAAAACTGTGCAAGTATGGGACACCAATATGCCTGTAATTTCTTAATTTTTCGTTCTGTAAAAATAAAATAAACGTATTGTTAATAACCTACAACGAAGACTGTTAAATTTTATTTTTATTGGTATAATTTATAAAATAACATAATCTTGGAAACAATATTAAAAATATTCTAATTACATGCAGGTAGGTGTGTGATTTAATTTATATTATTTATATACAACGCAACAAAAATCCAAGTTAGTATTAAAAGCAAATACATAAAATAAAAATATATAAAATATATAAATAAATTACATATTTTAAGATAAAATTAGTATCATTAGCATACTATTTTTAGATTTAAAATATGTTAATAAAACAAATATATTCCATTTAATACTAGAACTTTTTTTGCATTGCCAAGTAGTTTAATTTGAAATAAACTAATGCATTCATTAACTAAATAGCTAAAAACTCTGCAAGATTGGGAAACAAACCTGAACAAGTGTTCTCCCATTTTTTTTTTCCTTTTACAACATTGAATAAATACTGCAGGAAATGGTTACAGTCTCGGTTGGAGTACAGTCAATTGAGCTATAAAAAGGATTAAGCAATAACTTTAATTGGTCATAGAAGTAATCAAGTGAACCGCCAACCACTTCATTTTTGTCTGATTTAGAACACGATTACTCAATGAAGTGCTTTTAAGAACATTTAAAAAGTTCCTTCCATTAAATTTTGAGGAAAGTAAGCACTCCCCCGCGGCAGGTATTGTCGTAAAAAGGTCGCACTGGTGCAGAAAACGAAAATATAATTCGTGTTAATGCTTTCGCAAGGCCCGCATGGATCGGATCGGAAAGCCATTAAGCAACATAAAATTGGGGAATGTTTGAAGATATCGTTATTGTGGGTTCGCCTTGCATAATGGAAAGTCTTGTTTTATGCCACATTTGAATGTGTAATTCCTATACATATCGTTAATAATTGTAGTAAAATGTTAAATGTTAATGCAGGTTTTTCTTACCAATGAAAGTTTTAGAATAAAAAAAAATAAATAAGTGTTGTTATTTTAAAGTATTATGGAAGAGATTTGACTCACAAAATTGTTGATTTCCTTTTCTTGTGATGCATTTATTTTTATCTTATGTGTTTTATTCATGTTTTATATTTGGGTTTTGAAAACTTATTGTTTTTATTGGTTATAAAAATGAATCAGGAAAACATATTGCTTTTATGAAAATCTTTTTAAGTATCTTTGAACAAAGTTTTTGTTTAATGAATAAATAAAAGTGGATAAATCTTATAATACTTTTAAGATGCATTACTGAAAAGTAATATTTTATTTGGAAAATAATCGAACTCTTTAAAACATTTTAAAATAAATATATTTTCAAATATATGAAAACAGTTGGAGTTTTCTATAAATTATATATTAAAAAAAAAAGGAAACCTTCATTCAAATGTCTTCGGAAAATACATTAATTTTGTTTTCTCTTTCAAAGTATTTGTTTTCTCTTTACTAAAAGTATTTCAAAATAACTTATTTATTATGTTTCATTTATTCTATGCATGTTATATTTTTAACATAATACATTTAAAAAAATCTGAAATACAAATTTAACATATAAATTGGTGAAAAACATAGGTGAAATAAACAGTCAATTAAAATATATTTAAATGGAGAAATAAAAAAAAAAAAGGAAAATATTTTATTTAAAATTACTGAAACTATCACAAAGCGTGAACTTGAATGAGAGTCCCCATTGTACTAGCTTAGAAATATACGAATTCAATAATTAATAAATTAAATGATATTTAGGAAGGTAGATTGGAGGATTGCTTGTCGGCAAAATAATAATACGGAAAGTGATCACCTCTGCTGGTGGCCCCACAGCTACATCATCGATTAAAACCAAAATAAATATCATAACGGTATCAAGTCTCAAATATAAATGAAGTTAGCGTCTTCTTAGTATTCTCATGCATTTTAATGAAACTCAAGGCTGTTAATGGGCCATTATATTCAAAACAATGTTTGAGGTTCTAATTATTGACTGACGATGGGTCTCAACGAACTTTGGCACAAAAGTATAATCGGGGCACACAGCTGCTAGTTGCAAGATAACTTACCATACACATTTCAGCCACAGTACCATGGTGGTATGGAAATCAATATATAATCAGACGGCACTTCTAGGTCATACCATTAAACTATGAATGATTTATGTGTTAATGCACAAATTTTGCTGACCTAATATCGAGTTCCAGTGTCGCGCAGATCAGTAATTGTGAAAAATTCTATCTGCATGTAAACCCAACTCAATGATATAGTATCACATTATTTCTGCTTCTTGTTAAGGTGATCTCCAGCCTTGATTAAGCGGCTTCTGTGCGAGACGACCGAAGAAACGCACTTGAACTATCTCCTAGTTCATATTCGACCTGTATGTAATCACATGAAACAGTGTGTTGTGACACGTCTTTGTTGATGCTGTAAGGTTAGAATAAAATTATTTGCAGAAACTGATAAGCTTTCCATATAACTTTCAGCTCCATAATTCAGTCTTCCTGATCAATTGTGGGTCTTGTATGTTCATTGCTGTGGTATGCTATTCACGTCTCGCTTCCCTCATTTCATATCGGTTACATGAGGGAGGGTGACTGAATGATTGATACTGATTATGCGGTCTCCATCTGACTGCAGCTGATTTCCTTCAATATATTCTGTAATCTGTAATCGTCGCTGTCTCTTATTGCCATCTACTATTTTTTCTTTAAATATAAGCTATTTCGAAATTTATTTTGACATCTTAAATACAACGAATAATTCTTCAACAACAAGCTGTTTTATGTATCAGCAACGTTTTTTTTTTTTAAATTATAATGGTATGCGATATTTTAACCGGCTAGTTTTCATTCCCGCAATATATGTAAATTGTTACATGTTGTTTCTTATGCCGAATATAATATTTTTGTCATTGCTACTTATGTTTTGGATATCAGAATATCTTTTTTCAATGTATCTAAAATTAAAAATAGAGGTAACTAGTTTTTTAACCTACAACGAAGGTAATTTAAAAAATAAATTGTATTTTTATTCTATAATTTATAAAATAACATAATCGTGGAAACAATATTAAAACTATTATAACTACATGTAGGTAAGTATGTGATTTATTATGCAGTATTTGTATATAATACAATAAATTCCCAAAGTTTGATAACAAATAATTTGTTAAAAGATTAAATAATTGTTATTAATAAAAATGAAAATATATTTCTTATTTTATGTTTCAGTTGTCAATCAAAATACGAGATTCATCTCTTTGATGAATTTGTCCTTAGAGGTAATATGGCAGTCCTGCGTTGCCCTGTGCCCAGTTTTGTGAGTGATTATGTCCGAGTGAACCTCTTGGGAAAGAGTTGATGGCTTCTTAATAACTCCTGGAATAATAAGTGGTTAGTATACATTTATATTGTATATCACATTAAATGTCAAAATAACTTAGTTTTATGTGAAAATTATGAATGTCTGAATTATTAAAATTGTATTTGTATGACTATATTTTATATTGTTGCATTTACAAACTTTTTATACCAAATTTAACTTCATAATAAATAAACTTTAAAAATAAACTATAGCAGTACTACTACTAAAACTATAAAACTTTAAAACAATGAATAAAATAAACTTTAAAAATTAGATTTAACAGAAAAAATGTGTCTTTATTAACATTTGATGTCCAGGATACTTTTTTTTTTTTTTCAATTTCCAAGTATTTAAAATACTTAAAATTAAACAAAAATCATAAAGCCACATTTTTATTTAGTAGATACATTTATTTTACTATTTTAGACTTCCGAAATTATTTAACGTATTACAATAAACTATCAAGATATTAATTAATTATATTTTTAAGAAGGTTGATTTGTGAATTATACTCTGATTGCCACTGCCGTGGCCCAATGCTACACGCACAGCAAACGTGAAGGAGTATCGAGATTCGAATCTGCTGACGACATTGCTGTAGTCATTGCTTTCAGAAACGAGGAGGTAATATGACGACTGTAACAATATGTGTAAAAGCATCTTAAATCCATAGTCAATGTTCCTATTGGAGTGTTCCTGATTTTCATCTACACGATGTGCAAATATGGAAGTGAACCTAAATTCCTTCATGAACCCCATTTTGTTCATTGTATACCTAAGTGATTCATGAGGTCAACCTATATTAACAAAAACACTCTGCCATTTATCTTAAGATGTTTTTAATGCATTAACTACCAAGCTAATTATTTGATAAATTTCATTCCAAAATTTTCGTTAAGCATTTTAGAAAGAAAATTTTTGCATAACAAGAAGAAAATAATGTAAAAATATAATATTTTTAATATATATTTTGTTTAGGTGTTTAAGTTTTTAAAAATGCTATTAAAATATTTGTGAAAGATATTTCTGAATTAAAAAATTGTCGCTTTGTCATTTTAAAATGGAAAGTCACGTTTGAATCATAATTTAATATTTATTTCTAGAGGAATTTTAATATGATAAACTTGAGTATTTTAAAAATCTATACTGCCTATCCAATGTTATGTGGATTAATGAAAAATTTAAAGAATATGCTTTAAGTTATTGAAAATTGGAAATCTTAATTTTCATTCCTATTGAAATATCTTCTTGAAAGTGTATATGTCCATACATTATTGGATTATTTATTCATCATGAATTAAACAATAAAATGTATTTATTCCTTCATACTAAAATATTAATATTAAAATAAATAACAGGAATAATAGAATAATAATTTAAGTAACAAAAAAAAATAAGAAGAAGAAATACAATTAAAATAATAGTTAGAGAGAAACGCAAGGAAATGGTTCGTAAATAATTAACATAAAAAAACAGTTTTCTTTGTAAAATTATCATAAAGTAAAATGAAAAGCTTTCACAGTTTGCTTGACTAATAAAAATAAAGCAAAATTGCTTATTAGTCAAAAATATAATATATAATTAATTAATAATTGCAACAAAATACACACTTTTGTAATAATAATCATTCATTAGTTATATAGTTTTAAAAATAGTAATTAAACGAAATCTTTTTAATATTAAACCTAAACCTATTTTTAACATCTATTCCTTTATTAAAACCCTTTATTAACATCTAACTCTTTATATATTTCTTTTAGGAAAATATGGAATGTTGGAAAATGGAGACCTGTATTTCCGAGATGTTTCTGAGAGAGATTCAACCTTCAGTTTCCGCTGTCATACAGAAAATCTTATCACTAGAGAAAAAAGATTAGCACAAATTACTCTAAAATTGTTGTTACGGGTAAGTAATATGTTTTAAAAGTACTTATTGTAATTGAAATGTATCGATTTAACAGAATACTTTTTAAGTTTTCAATAAATTATTATTATTAATAATATAAACTGATTTTGCAAAGCTAGGAGAGTTTTTTAATAGATTTAGTTATGTAGTGTATAACGCTTAATATCATCTTCATAGTTTTTTATAACGTTTTTTTTTTAATATGTTTATGGATTACTTTTTGTTACATTATTTTTAATATAATTTAGTTTACTAAAATAATATGCTGTTAATATATTCTATTAGTCACATTTTCAGTAAAGAAATAATTTTAATTAAAAATACATTGCCAAATAGTATTTTTAATGCCTTAAATTATTTTGATGATTTAAATAAAATTATTTTCACTATTTAAATACCAACTTTTGACATAATATCTATCAAATGTTCAATATTTTTTTTAATTATTATTAATATAAACTGATTTTGCAAAGTTATAAGAATTTATTATTGATTAAATTATGTACTGATTAGTATGTATTGATGTTTGACTAGCAATATCAGTTTGATAGTTTTTTACAATTTTTTTATATGTTTAATGATTGCTTTTTATTAAATTTTTTGTTTACTAAATTGACATGCTGCTAATATATTCTATTGGTCAAATTATGAGAGAAGAGAATTGTTAATAAAAATACATTGACAAATGGTACTTCGAATGCCTCATATAATTTAAACTGGTTAAATAAATTTTCATTTAATATATATATATATATATATAAATTTAAAAAATTCAATATAACTCATGTTATTGTTACATATAAAGCTCATAATTGGGACTAAAATAAGTAATTTCACTGCAATAATAAATATTTTAAGAAAAAGTATGTCTGTAGTTAATGTGGAGTATTTATGTCTTATTATATAATTACATATTATTTCATGAAATTATATGCATAAAATTTGATATAATCAATTATATGAAAGAACACCTTAAATGTTTCTAAATAAGGTCATATAATAAATATTAAATAAAAATAATCCAAATAAGCTGTCATATGTTATTATTTTTGCTCATCATTAATTTGCCTATTGTTTTTCTTTTCTTTTCCAGAACCTCATCACAACCAACCACCACGAATAATCCGACGTTCTACGCGCGTTAGGGCAAACAGCGGGCACAGAGCCACTTTAACCTGTATTAGTCAAGCTCATCCTGTCCCTGTGTACAGATGGCATCGGTCAGTTGGTGGTCAGAGGATATTGTCTGAAGTAGATCCCTCAGTTAGGCAGGAAGGAGGTGTGCTAATCTTCAATAAGGTCAGTCGGAATGATGCTGGAAGATATTCGTGCCATGTCAGCAATACAGTCGGAGAGGATAGGGGCCGATATGGAATTGTTAGTAGAAGGTAATGCATATATGCCATACATTTTTAGACTAGTTTTAGTGTTGACATTAATTTAAAGACCAATTTAATATTAAAATACTACTTAAGCTTAAATTACAAAATAGGGATAAGTTCTTAGTCACATTTAGTATTAATAATTTAACATGGTTAATTTAGTGTCAAAATATTTTATAATATAAAATAATGAAACCTATGTTATGAAATGGTTTTGATAATATTCAAGAAAACTTTCTTAAGAATGTTAACTTGTAATAAAGTGTGTGAAAAGGTTTTATATAACGTATAGTAAAGTTTTATGTAACGTTAAATATTTATATATATTAACATTTCTTTAAATAACACTCGATTTACGTTTACTTAAAAATCTCTTGAAGAAATATTTATGTATGCTATTACATTTAATAAATGCAAATTTAAATATGTACATTAAATTTAAAAAAATATGTATAAATGCAAATTAAAAGGACTATATATGCCGTATATTTAGTTCTAACAAAACATGTCAAATACAGTGTGATCATAATTAAAGTCCCACTTTCAAAATGCTGTTAAAAAACTACCACTCATCGCAAATACTTCAAATTTGAACTGAAAATACTTGTAAAAGGGGGAAACGGTATGACATCAAAAAAAATATCCATATCGATTTTTCCATCCAATTTGGTATGACCTTGCCGAGGTGGATGGGTTTTCCACTAATAGTGTCACAATGGTTGAATAATTGAAAGTCATTTTTTCCGTCAAAAACCGAAAAATCAAACACATTGAATACTACAGTTGGCTTAATGTGCACCTCAAGCCAAATACATTGTAATTTCTATTTAAAATATCACTAGCAGCCGAATTCGCTTTCTTTATGTCGCTTACAGTGCCATCTATTAATGCACTCTCAAACTGTTTTTGATGCCGCACCGTTTCTCCTTCTGCAATTATCTTCAGTTCAAATTTGAACTCATTGTGACAAGTGGTTCTTATTTTAGAGCATTTTGAAAGTGGGACTTTAATTATAATCAAATTGTGTATTAAAATTTCTTTAAATAACACTCGATTTACGTTTACTTGAAAATCTTTAAGAAATATTTATTGAAACATGTATGTAAATGCAAATTAAAAGTACTATATATGTCGTATATTGAGTTCTAACACAAAAATGTCAAATACTAACGAAAAACACACTTTGTTTATTTTCCTTACCAAAAATACTGATTTTTTATATATATATATATTATTTATTATTATTTTAAAAGACTTCAAATATTTTTAATTCATTAAAAGTTAATAAAAAGGCATTTACAGAGGCGGTTACACCATTCTTAAATAATGCATTTTACTCATTCCACAAAAAATGAAATGGCATACGTCATTAATTACACATATCCCCAATTTCTGTTAAAGCATACGTTTCAATTAAAATTGAACTTGCACAGGCCAGTTCAAATATATCTCATTTCGAAACCCATTCATGCGCGAGTTCCAAATTCTAACAGATGACTAATTTGGCCCGAAACTAGCTAGTTTGATATAACTTATCCATTATTTGTCACCTCATCTAATTATAATCTCTTAAAGCGCATTACCTTTGTTGTGTGAGTAAATTAATAAAAAATTTTTTTTAACCATGGATTATTTTAAGAAATTTATTGAAATGAACTGATGAAAAATTTAATGTGATAGAAAATTAAGTTATTTAATTTGAAATATACTGAATATGAAATAACACAATATTGATTATATAGGAGCAAATATAGCGGCATTATAAATAATAACAACATTTAATTTTTCATATTAAATTCATTTATTACATTATATTTATTAGGACTGCAAAGTATTTTAATTTAAGTAAATATAATGGAAACGGTTATTCATTGATAATGGGACTAGTGAAAATCATTATTATTGAAAGAAGTAAACCACATTCTTCACAATAATAAAAATTATCCATCAATTCTTAAATCATGGGTATATTAGTAATAAATGACACATCTACATGTTAATAGAGTATTTCAACAATTATTTCCTTGATTTGATTTTATCTTTACCATACATAATATCAGAATATCTGCTGATATGTATGTTGTTTGAATGTTGCATGTAATTCATGTTACTCGAAATCGTATGAGAAGAAAAGTTTGACCCAATAGTAATTATTATGAAAATATGTTAAATTCTGAGTATTCAGTTCCCTTATATGCTATAACTTTGCTTAAGTGAATCAATCTCTCTGCGTACAATTTATTTTCCCTTCATCATTTTCAGTGGTTAGTTTAATAATTTTTGTTATATTTTGCAAAATTTTAATGCGTAAATATATATTATATTATAGTAATGTTTGATTACAAAATCTATGGTTATCAAAAGTTATTTCCATCAATTTGTAATAATAATTTAATTATATAGATTTTAAAATTATTTCATGACATGAATATCTCTTTAAGATTTGAAAAAAAATGAAAAACATTACAACTATATATGTATAATATAACAATAAAAGGAGAACTGACAAGAATGAATTGGAAACATGACTACTTTGACAATAAAATCCACACAATATTCGCTACACGTAAAATATAATGTGCTTCATAGAAACATTGTCATATTTTATTTAAGAAAATATAATAAAATTTACAATACAAAACCTCCTCTAAAGTGTCTCATATTCAAACCCCTCGAAATAAATAAATAAATGAAAAAAAGAAAATTTAATTCCTCAAATGTTGAAGTGGGCGTAATCTGAAACACCGAAACTGAGATAATTATACGAAAACAAGTAAATAAGAGTACAAGTAATAAGAGTACAAGTATATCAAAAGAGCTATGGCTAAAACTGTATTATGAGATTAAAAAAAGAAACAAAAGTACTGAATATATATAAGTTGTATTTCTTAATATATTCCAGTTGATAATGTTTTAAATTAAATCATATGTTCAAAAAGTTTTCTGCTACAGAAAGAGTTGTTCTGTTTTTCGTATTTAAAAAAAAATCTGCTTTTTTAGTCTTCCATTACGCTTGGTTCTTGACTTATAGGTTTCGTTAAATTATCTGCTTTAATCAGTGATGTCAATATAAAATTTTGTGTAAGAAAATCTTATGTTGCCATATACAAATTTATTGTTTTTAAAATATAGTTTTATTGTTTTTCGTTAACAAATTTATTGTTTTTCGTTTAAAAAAGGCTACAAACTTCGGAATATGTAAAACAATGCTCTTCTATTTTATAATTTATCATGATACGAATCTATGGCTTACACGAATATAACACTACAACTATAATGCTGCTAAACAATTCAATAAATATTCTTAAAAATATATGTACATATCATCAAAAAAGAAAAATAACTTGGAATTACGGTAACAAAGTTTAATTTAATATCCTCAATGTTTTCTTTAAGAACCTATAACTATTTCCGTATAATTTATTTTGTCACTTTATTATTTACTAAACGATGCTGCTTAAAGTATTTTTATAACGTCTGAACAGAATTAAATAAAAAATTTCGGATGGATATATTTATAATATTAAGTCAAATTTAATTTAAACATGTTGCTTTCAACAATATAATACTATAAAGTATCTCTATTTTTAATACAATATATTTGGAAGCAATAAAAACAAACAACATAGTTCTTTACTAAATTGCCGCAAATATCTATTCACCTGGAATGGGTAAAACATCACAAAACAGTATTATGTAATACCACATATCTTACACAAATTGTTTTAGGAGGCATTAAAATTCTAAACATACTTGATACGTTTTAAAATTCGATTGATTGAATCGCCCATACATTTTCAATGCAGATCGCGACACATTTCCAATAGTCTTAAGAGCTTTCTGACTGTAACCTTAACCATTAAGTAATTTAACCCGCCTGAAAATATTGAGCCTGAAGTGCATCTCAAGCACGATGCCGTCTCGTAAATAATAAACTGAGGTGGAAACCAAGTTGGTTTCCCCGTTCAAACACTAATCAGGTTTCCGTCTCTTTGAGACATCGGCTTCTTTTTTAATTCAAGTATTTGAAGTCGACTTTCTTGGCTGAAGAAAAAAAAAAAAAAGAGGAGAGAATTTTAAAGAAGTATAACGTCTGCATTTTTCTGGAAGTTGCTTCGCAATTATGAATTTCCTGCGGAGTTTCGAAACTTTAAAGATTTTTTTTTGCTTTCAAATATGTGTTTTTCAAACAGAATCGGTCGCAGAAATTTGATTCCTGTTTAAGAATTTTTATTGTTTCTCATTTGTTGAGTTAGAGGTAGTCTTTCAACAGAATCAATGCACTTAGTGAATTTGAATAATTTAAACAGTTATACGAAATAAATTTTAACTATTCAAGTTACTATATAATTTACTCGATTGCATTAACATTGCACGCTCTTTATTCGAAATTATTCGAAATTAAAAATTATAATCTTATTTAAAAATAATATTGTAATAATTTATTTAGAAATGGGATGAATAATAAGTTTAAAAATATAAATATTCCACAAAACATAAATACAACAAATTTATTAGCATTTCGTACTAAAATTTTCCCAACTATTAACTGGTTATGAACACTACTTAAAATGCGCACCAATTGTTACAAATTAAAATTATTATTATTTATTTACAAAAATGTTATTTAATTTGATCAATTCTTTTATTAAGAATTTATAACTGTTTACTTATAATTTATTTTGTCTCATTATTATATACTAAGCTATGCTGATTAAATTGTTTTTATAACGTGTGAACAGAATTAAATATAAATTTTCAGATGTATAAATTTATAATATTCAGTCAATTCCCTTTTAAGCAAGTCACTTTCTATGATATGATGCTATAAAGTATCTCTATTTCCAATAAAATATATTTACCAACAATAAAAATATACAACGTAGTTCTTTACTCAATTGAAGAAAATATCTATTCATCTGGGTAAAACTTTGCTAAATAGTATTAAGTAATACCACATATCTTACATAAATTATTTTAGAAGGCATTAAAATTCTAAACATACTTGATATGTTTTAGGAAGTTCGATTTATTGAATCGCCCATACATTTTCGATGCAGATCGCGACACATTTCCAATAATCTTAAGAGCTTTCTGACTGTAATATTAACTATTAAGGAATTGAACCCGCCTGAAATTATTGAGTCTGAAGTGCAACTCAAGCACAATGCTGTCTCGTAAATAATAAATTGAGGTGGAAACCAAGATGGTTTTCCCGTCCAAACACTAATCAGGTTTCAGTCACTTTGAGACATCGGCTTCTTTTTTAATTCAAGTATTTGCAGTCAACTTTCTGCCGGTTAAAGAATAAAAACGGTAATTTTAAAGAAGGATAGCGTCTGCATTTTTCTGGAAGTTGCTTTGCAATTAAGCGTTTCCTGCGGAGTTTTGAAACTACAATGATTTTTTTGCTTTCAAATATGTGTTTTCAACAGAATCTGTCGCAGAAATTTGCTTCCTGTTTAAGAATTTTTTATTGTTTCTCATTAGTAGAGTTGGAGGTCGTCTTTCAGCTGAATTAATGTGCTTAGTAAGTTTAAATAATTTAAACGGTTATACAAAATAAATTTTAACTATCCAAAATACTATACAATATATTTAATTGCATGAACACTACACGTTCTTTAATGTTCAAAATTTAAACAATTATAGCCTTATTTGAATAAGAATTTTCAAACAAAATAAATTAAAAAATATAAACATTCCACAGAAGATGAATACAAAATATTTAATAGCATTTCGTATTAAAATTTTCACAACTATTAAATTGTTATTAATACTGCTCATAATGCGTTTCAATTATTACAAATTACTAATGAAGTCACCTATATTGTCTGTCAGTTTGCTCGGCTGCTCGAATTCTTTAGAAAATTTAATCTTATGAACGTAAAATTTACGTTTATCAAATAATTATACGTTTAATTAATAATAATTAATAATTTATAACTACATTTATTTATAATTATAAAAAAATCTCAAATACTATTTAAATCTGTCTAAATAATAAATAAATTTTGTTAAAATCAAATAATATTTCATTAATTAATAACTTCTTGAAATTTTATCAATTTTAATAATTTTATAATGGGTCATTCAACAAATTAGATACTCATGTCCATAAATTAAGGATAATTTAGAATCACACAGAAATTGAATAAATGTAGAATTATCACACACATCTTGAAGAAGAATAGGCAAATTACAGGAAACCACCAGATGGCGCGGATAGCACGTCACAATGACGAGAGTGTAAGAGAGGGGTATATAAGGAATGGTGGCAAAGAAGTAAAATTGTTCACAAGCGCTTTAAAAGCCTTTCAGTGCAATAACCGCATAGTTATGGCACAAAGGAAGCATTTGGAGGATTTTTTACGTGGTAGAATTATCGGACGACTGGAATGTGGACGTACCCAGCTGGAAGTATCCGAGGAACTTGGAATCGCCCAGAGTGTCATCTCCAGTCTTTTGGCAACGATTCCAAGATGATGGTAATGTGAGTAGATGTTACAGCACAGGTCGCCCCCGAGTTACAACGCCGAATGAGGACCGGTATTTCGAAGTTACTGCCAAAAGAAACAGACGGAGAAGAGCATCAGACCTGTCTCGTCAGATCTGTTCAGCAACCGGTACGACAGTTTCAAGGCAGACCGTGTACAGACGCTTAGTGCACATTGGTCTATATGCTCGTAGGTCCTGTCAGATGTGTTCCACTTACCGCAACTCACTGTCGCCTGCGATTAACCTGGAGTAGAGAACATGCATTGTGGACACCGCAACAGTGGTCTGGTGTGATATTTTCCGACGAGTCCAGGTTGAGTTTGCAGTCTGATTCTCGCCGGACTTTCATATGGAGAGCGCCAGGTACCCATTACCACCAAGAGAACACCATTGAAAGACACCGTTACGGTGGGGCAGGATGGCTCGTTTGGGGAGGAATTATTCTTGGTTCCAGAACTAACCTGCATGTTCAGAGTGTAACGATGACAGGCCACATCTATCGGGATGTCATTCTGGGTGCTGAATTTCTGTTTATGGATGGCAACGCCCGTCCTCACCGTGAAAACATTGTAGATGAATGCCTTCAATTGGAGGATATCACCCGTATGGATTGGTACCCATATCATATCCCAGCATATCCCACACATGCTCTATTGATTCAAGAAAAATCCAATAGAGCATGTGGGATATGCTTGGCCGACGAATTGCAGCCCGTCAACCCCCTCCCACCTGTCAACCGGAACTTCGGAGGACATTGCTTGATAAGTGGTGTAATATTCCCCAAGATCAGATTGATAATTTGATATTCAGCCTGCCTAGGCGTTGTAAGGCCTGTATTGCATCGTCCGGGAGACATATTCCATATTAACCATCATACTAACCTTGTTATACTGTTTTTTGTAAATAGGTTCTTTTTTTAAATTTGCTCAGGGAGTAAAAATCGCAATTTTTATTAATTATGTCAAACATAAAACATCTTTTTTGCTCTTTACCTTTTGTTTAATAAATAGACTTTTACAAATAAGTCAAATTTGTTTTTGCTTCTGTCTCTTTCTTTGTCTGAACTTCATTATCCTTAATTTATGGACATGACTGTATTTTGACATGCATTGTTTTAAAATATCTATAAATAAGTTATAACTAAGTAAGTACTATAAGTTATAACTAAGTAAGTACTATAAATTGTAACTAAGTAAATACTATAAGTTATAACTATATAAGTTATAACTAAAAAAAATAGTTCTTTACTCAATTGAAGAAAATATCTATTCATCTGAAAGGGAAAAACATCACTAAACAGTATTAAGTAATACCACATATATTACACAAATTGTTTTAGAAGGCATTAAAATTCTAAACATACTTGATACATTTTCGGAAATTCGATTTATTGAATCGCCCATACATATTCGATGCAGATTGCGACACATTTCCAATAGTCTTAAGAGCTTTCTGACTGTAACCTTAACTATTAAAGAATATAACCCGCCTGAAAATATTGAGTCTGAAGTGCAACTCAAGCACGATGCTGTCTTGTAAATAATAAATTGAGGTGGAAATCAAGATGGTTTTCCCGTCCAAACACTAATCAGGTTTCCGTCTCTTTGAGACATCGGCTTCTTTTTTTTAATTCAAGTATTTGCAGTCGAACTTTCTGACGGCTAAAGAAAAAAAAAAAGTAACATTTTAAAGAACGATAGCGTCTGCATTTTTCTGAATTTACTTTTGCAATTATGCTTTTACTGAGGAGTTTTGGAACTTTAAAGATTTTTACATTCAAAAATGTGTTTTCAACAGAATCGTGTGGAGAAATTTGCTTCCTGTTTAGGAATTTTTTATTGTTTCTCATTAGTGGAGTTGGAGGTCGTCTTTCAGCAGGATCAATGTGCGTATTGAGTTTGAATAAATTAAACGGTTATACAAAATAATTTTAACTATATAAATTACTATATAATATATTCAATTGCATTAACATTGAATGTCCTTTAATGTTCAAAATTTAAAAATTATAACCTTTTTTTCAATAAGAATTTTGAAATAATTAATTTCTACATGGGTTGATTAAAAATTTAAAAATATAAACATTCCACAAAACATAAATACAAAATATTTAATAGCAATTCGTACTAAAACTTTTCCAACCATTAACTTGTTATTAACACTACTTATAATGCACTCCAAATTTAAATTATTATTATTTGGTAACATAATATTATTTAATTGCTTCAATTTGTTTAAATTAAGAATTTATAACTGTTTCTTTAAAATTTATTTTGTCACTTTTATTATTTCCTAAGAGATGCTGCTTAAATTGCTTTATAACTTGTTAACAGAATTAAATAAAAATTTCCTGATGAATAAATTAATAATATTAAGGCAATTTCCTTTTAAAGTCACTTTCAATGATATAATAGTATAAAGTATTTATATTTTTAATAAAATAAATTTTTAACAATAAAAATAAACAACATTGTTCGGTATTGAATTGAAAAAAAAAATATCTATTCATCTGGAATGGGTAAAACTTTTTAAGTAATACCACATAACTTACATAAATTATTTTAGAAGGCATTAAAATTCTAAACATACTTGATACGTTTTAGGAAATTCGATTTTTATATCACAAATACATTTTCAATGCAGATCGCCAAACATTTCCTATAGTCTTAAGAGCTTTCTTCATGTAACCTTAACTATTAAGGAATTTAACCCTCCTGAAATTATTGAGTCTGAAGTGCAACTCAAGCACGATGCTGTGTCGTAAATAATAAATTCAGGTGGAAACCAAGATGGTTTTTTCGTTCAAACACTAATCAGGTTTCCGTCTTTTTTGAGACATCTGCTTCTTTTAATTCAAGTAGTTGCAGTCGACTTTTCTGCCGGTTAGAGAGAAAAAAAAAAAAAGGGTACTTTTAAAGAAGGATAACGTCTGCATGTTTTTGTAAGTTGCTTTGTAATTATGCGTTTCCTGCGCAGTTTTGAAACTTTAATTTGTTTTTTTCAAATATGTATTTTCAACAGAATCGGGCGGATAAATTTGCTTCCTATTTAAGAATTTTTTTATTGTTTCTCATTAGTAGAGTTAGAGGTCGTCTTTCAACGCAATCAGTGTACTTGAATAATTTAAACGGTTATACGAAAAATTTTAACTATTCAAGCTACTATATAGTATACTTAATTGCATGAACATTGAACGCTTTTTAATATTCAAAATTTAGAAATTATAACATTATTTAAGTAAGAATTTTGAAATAATTAATTTCCCTCATGGGGTGAATAATAAGTTTAAGAATATAAATACTCCACAGAACATACATACACAATATTTAGTAACAATTCGCTCTAAAATTTTCCCAACTATTAACTTGTTACAGCGTTATGATGCGCTGCAATTGTTACAAATTAGAATTATTATTATTCTTTGGTTACAAAATTTTATTTAATTTCTTCAATTTCTTCTGTTAAGAATTTATAACTGTTTCAGCATAATTTATTTTGGCACTTTATTATTTTGTAAGAGATGCTGCTTAAATTGTTTTTATAACATGTGAACAGAATTAAATAAAAATTTTCAGAAGGATAAATTTTAATATTAAGTCAATATGCTTTTAAACAAGTTACTTTCAATTACATAATAACTCTATTTTCAGTAAAATATATTTGTGAACAACAAAAATAAGCAACAAAATTCCTAACTCAATTGAAGAAAATATCTATTCACCTGGAAAGGGTAAAACTTCACTAAACAGTAATATGAATACCACATATCTTACTCAAATTATTTTAGAAGGCATTAAAATTCTAAACATACTTGATACGTTTTAGGAAATTCGATTTATTGAATCGCCCATACATTTTCAATGCAGATCGCGACACATTTCCAATAGTCTTAAAAGCTTTCTAGCTGTAACCTTAACTATTAAGGAATTTAACCCGCCTGAAAATATTGAGTCTGAAGTGCAACTCAAGTACGATGCTGTCTCGTAAATAATAAATCGAGGTGGAAACAAAGATGGTTTCCCGTCCAAACACTAATCAGGTTTCCGTCTCTTTGAGACATCGGCTTCTTTTTTAATCCAAGTATTTGCAGTCGACTTTCCTGCCGGTTAAAGAAAAAAAAAAAGAATGGAGAATTTTTAAACTATAGCGTCTGAATTTTCTCGAAGTTAGTTTGCAATTATTCGTTTCCTGCGGAGTTTTAAAACTTTAAGGTTTTTTTCCCCCAAAATATGTGTCTTTAACAGAAACGGTTGGATAAATTTGCTTCTTGTTTAAGATTTTTTTATTATTTCTCATTTTTAGAGCTATAGGAATATGTATATATGTGCTCGGTGAGTTTGAATAGTTTAAACGGTTATATGAAAAAAAAAAACTGTTTAACTGTTCAAGTTATTATATAATATTAATTGCATACTATGTAATTATCAAAATTTAAAAACTATAGCCTTATTTGAATAAAAATATTGAAATAGTTAACTTTCGCAGGGTGAAAACTTTCATTTTCGGTTCACATTTTCACAGTAATTAATGAATTTAAAAATATAAACAATGCACAGAACATAAATAGAAAATATTTAATAGCAATTCGTACAAAAAATTTTCACAACTATTAACTTACTATTAATATTGCTAATAATGCGTTCCATTTATTATATATTACTAATGAATGTATGTCATCTACATTATCATTTCTTCAGTAACTGCATGGATTCTATATAAAATTGAATCATAAGTTAAATTTAAGTTTATTAAATAATCATATGTATTTAAAAATCATAAATAATTAATAATTCCACTTATAATCATTAAATTATATGAAATACTATTTAAATCTGTCTGTCCAATTATAAATTTTGTTCAAATCAAATAATATCTCGTAAATTATTCATTTCTTGAAATTCTGTGAATTTTATTTCTTATTTTTGATAACAATACAACAATTTCCACTCAACAATTTCTACAACTCTGATGATATTAATTCGAAATAATACGGTTTTAAAATGTCTAATAAATCAGATATAATTAAAAAAAAAAAAAAAAAAAAAAAAAAAAAACTCTAAAATCCTTCGAAATATTTTTTTTTAAATTGAATCGTTAATAGATTCAATAAATAAAATTGAAAGTTAAATTTTAAACTTATATTCAATCAATAACTATTTTTTTATTATATGGCTGTGACAACGAACGATATATTGCTACGATCAATTTCAGTAAGCAATTTACATCTGTCGCTTTCGATTTGTAACAAATTAGCTCTTTAAATGCTGTATGAAATGCAACTATAAATTTGGTTACTTAATAATGTGACATATATTGGTATTCCAAGCTCAAGTGAATGTCGCTGAAAACATTTATTTATATATTATTATTTATTTTCTGAATTTAGGGGAAACGTGGAACATTTGAATAAAACATTTCAAAAGGGGCCAAAAGGTATTACAAATGTCGTAAATCACAAATTTGTTATATATATATATCTATACAGTCCAGTCATATTAATGTGCCCACCTGTAAAAGCCAGAATAACCAATTTTGGCAGAGCTGACAGCTGCGAGACGTGCACGAATAGAGTCAATTAGGGTTTCTGAAGATGTTCACTGGGATGTTGAGCCATGATGACTCCAGTGCCGTGGCCAGCTGCGCTAGATTTCGCGGTTGAGGATCCATGGCGCGAACAACCCGATCGAGGTAGTCCCACAATTGGGTTTAAATCCTGTGAGTTTCCTGGGCAGGGGAGTACAGTAAATTCATCCTGGTGCTCTTCGAACCACGCACATACACTGCGAACTGTATGACACTTCGCATGATTCTGCTGACAGATGCCATCAATCTGAGGAAAAATAATTCGCATGTAGGGGTGGACATTGTCCTCAAGGACAGACAGATGCAGATGCGTACTTGTTCAGATGCTTTACAGATCCATTGTGCCTTCCACAATGATGGGAGCACCCAGTGAATGCCAGGAAAACATTCCCCAAACCATAATGCTCCTTCCTCCAGCTTTGATCCTCCCGGCAATTGGTGCAGGGCGTTTGCTTTCAGAGGTTTCACGCCGTATACGCCAACCTCCATCTGTCCGATGGAGCATAGAACGTGTTTCTTCGGAAAAAGCCACCTGTCGCCACTCTGTGGACGTCTAGTTTCGGTAGTGGCGTGCAAATTCCAGCCTTCGTCGCAGATGAACAGCGGTCAGCATAGGTGCATTAACCCGGCGTCTGCTGCGGAGGCCCATGCGCAGCAACGTTCGCTGAACCGTTGTTGAGGATACACTCTTGGTAGCCCCTTGGTTCATCTGGGCAGTCAGTTACTCAAAAGTTGCACGTCAATTCGCCCGAACGCATTTCCGTAGCCTTCATTCGCCTCTGTCATCTACCGCCTGTGGTGCACCACATGTGCCACGACGCTGATTTTGGATAGTGCCATTTTTAGCCATGCACCCTTGGCCCGAATGCCAATAACCATGCGCCTTTGGACGTCGGATGAATCGCTACGTTTCTGCATTACGCCAACGATTGAAATGCTTTCCGATGCCCTAGGACATCTTTTATATACACTCCACTGCAATATGCTGCCTCCTGCCTTTTGTGATTGGTAACGTCACGTTGACGTGGTGGTCACATTAATGTGACAGGACTGTGTATATATATACAAATCAGATGAATACTTTTTCAACGAAACCATTTAATCCTTTGTAAAACTGAGGATCGCTTTTTCAACACCTCGTTTTAGCTTTCGCAAATTTTGGCAAACCAAATTTTTGCAGTATAAATATATACATAATCTGTGCATTTTGTAATACTAATAAACATAAAATTTTTTTAACACATATTTATAAAAAAAAAAATCATGACGTATTTTTAAAATCATTGACTGGTTATTAAATAGAATTATATGAACAATCATTTAAATCTTCAAATTTTATTGAGGTACCGTGAAATTTAACCCTTCAAAATATGACTCAATATATCTCCACACCAGCCTAAAGAATAAAGTTGTTCATATTCAGAAATAACGAATTAGTCAATTGATTTTTGGGATAAAATAATGTAAGGTTCATTATAATGGAACAAAAACAAACTTACTTATAATACAAAAATATAATGAAGATTTCCTGCAGGTTGGAAGAAATTATTAAATAAAAAGCAATATACGAGATAAATACACAATATATATATATATATATATATATATATATATATATATATATATAGTATGAAATTACTACATAGAGATAGAGTAAAGTCTATCAAGTAAGTAAAGAAAGATTAGGATGAAATATAGTTGATTTTTCTAGTAAAATCTGTAAAAGGGGTAATGGTGTACCGACCTAGTTTTAAATAAGTTTTCTATGTAATTATGTATTGTAGAGTTTTTAAGAACTGACTCTTTCTGCAATTCTTCTCTAAACTACAATTCTTTGTTAATTATTAAATAGCTTAATTCATTAAAGTATTTTTTTTATGTTTAAAACTATAATTTCTTATTAATTCATAATTCAGTATCCTAATTAATTTTTTAGTATTTTTTTTTCATTTGAACAACCTGGAACAAAAATCTGCTTTTAAGTGACATTTAATAAAAAAATTATCTTTAATCATAGAAATGAAATAGAAAATCAGGTTTAATAAAAGAATAAAACAGAAAATTATCTTAAATCAAAAGAATAAAATAGAAAATTATGCTTCATAAAAAGAATAAAATATCAGGAAATATGTTAATTTGTGTTAAAATACTTAACAAAATAAAGCGAATTCAAGATGCTTTAATAGCTTGTCAATAACTTTCAAAAGTGTGCGCCTGGTTGTGTATTGAATGATCAAATATAATCATAATTTGTATGGAATTAATCAGATAAGGCGTGTCAATGAATTTCCCCTATAAATAGGAAGGCTTGGATAAAAATATTTAAGAAACATATTCTAACACTTACTTACAGCTATAGAATATAAATTGTCCCTTCACTGACAAATTAATTGCATTACTTTGCGCACATTTGCTGCTACGTTTTATGAAATTCATTTTATTTTTAAGTCATTATACATTTTCTAGATGGTAGTATTTTATAAAACTATTCATTTTTTAGAATTTTCTCCATTAAATTGCTGAAATAAATTCTCCGTATGTGAAAAGCTTGGCTCGTATCCAAAGAACTTTCTTTTAATTCTGAAAATCTGAAGCATTTTACTTTAAAAGATAAGTTGCAAAACAGGCTATTTCACGCAGAAATAAAAATTTCGTATAAAACGAAAGCATTTGTTATTATATATAAATTTCCTCTTAATATGAAATATGAAAAGTATTTTTCCTTTACAGTAATCGCATTACCAGTTGTAGATAAATGTGATTACATAATTTTTTGAATGGAAAATGTGCTTAGAATATTTGAAATTTAAGATTGCACACAGATATAATAAAATACCAGTTTAGTTCAACTGACTGTACATTTAATAATATGTTTATTAATGATTGTGCTTTTTTCATGCAATTTAACTTAATGTTTCTGATTTAAAAGTTATTCAATTTGGCATTTTCATTCATAACGAAAAATTATGTTATTTGTTAACAGAAATATCATTTATTTAATTTATTTTGAAATGGTAATTTTATGCTATTAAATATTTTATTTATTACTTTTTTTGCCTAATATGAATACGTACTATTTTCCATTTAATGATTTTTTTTTTTTTAAATTATATATTAATTCTTTTTGAAACTATATATATTTTCAACCTAATCTACCTTAATTATTTCTGTTGATATTCTAATGCAACTGAAAATACATAGACAGTTAGTCTTTATGCCATAAGCAGGAGCGGCCCCGCTGTTACTCATTTAGCACTACCCAGGAGACAAGTGCAGCTTGAAGATATGCTACAGACCCGAGTAAGACTACCCTCACAGCGCTCTATGATCTTATTAGACCGGGACTTATGGATTAAAGTGGATTCCGAACCACTAAAAACATCCATGGCACCGCCGGGTTTCGAACCCTGTTGTACCAAGAGGCAGAGAGCTAGCCACTCGGCCATCATACCTCTTAATTATTTCTGTAATTTTATTAAATCTATTATTAATTCTATTTTTTTTTCAATAAAATTCTGACTTATCTTGTCATAATATCTCTGGATATTAAAAAATTATTACACCTGAAACTAATTTTATTTTTTTAAAAATATCTACTATACTGAGATTTTATAATTTGTTATGCCACACCTAAAATTTAAAACATTAAATTTATCAAAATGCTGAAATAATGCATTTTGATATTATCAATTTTCAGTTAAATGCTTGAGCGAGTAAAGTTTGTAATGAATTTTTAAACTGTACCCAAGAAGACAGAAAAAAAAAAAAATTTCTATGAAAGAAAGATCTAATTGATAAAAGAAGATACCTAAAAGCTAGATAAACGTTCTATAACATAAACAGAATAGCAATTTGACTTATATTCTCTCTCGTATTACACATCATCAAAAGGGGTTGAGTTTCTCATTTCTTTGAAAATAATATTATTACTAAAAAGCTTCCATATCGTACTACTTTATCTAATGAAAATCTGAAAATCCGAATCTTCAATAAAGAGTTTTGAACTTCAAATAAATCATAAATCACTTCCAAATCGATGTTAACGCACAACAATCCTTTATTTTTACTTCCCAGTCTAACAAAAAGAAGAAGAAAAAAAAAAAAAAACATCAGCTATAATTGACTGTGCTCTTGAGCAAAACCAATTGTTTTTATTGAGAAAGATAAAAAATAAAACACTGAAACAGGAAAACGAAGAAACATTTGTTATATTTATATACTTTTTTTGATAAGAATCTTGTTTCCCCTCTTTGGACTACCTATCAAAAAGAAATTACTGTTGGCGGCACGTAAAAACATTTCAAAGTGTAACGAAGTTTCGATATCACGATTATGCGGAAATAGAAGCTTAATTTCTCATCTAATGACTTTGCGTTTATTATTGTTGAGGTAATGATGATGAGGCTCCAGGCAATTAGGTGCAAGATAGGACTCGAATTTCTTATGCTAGCATTAAAAGCCCTTCGATTACTCTTTCAAAGTACCCAACACATTGATAAAGAACGCATTTAAATATTCTTCAGTTTTCGCTATAAATTACGAAAGTAAAACAATATTTTCTGATGGAGTGATCATTTTCATCTTTTCTTTGTGTTTTTTATTATACACCAAAAGCATTTATTACACAAAATAAATGACTTAATTTAGCCAAACAATTCTCATTATGTGTTATATAATCTAAAAAAAAATGTTTAACAATAAGACATTGCTTTATGACGTTGGCTGAAAAAAATGTTTTAAATAATTTTTTTTATAAAAAGGGCCTATTTTTATATTAAATTCGTTTGGAGGTTGTAAACGTTTCAGATAATGTCACTATTGGTTTTTAATTATCAAAAGTATAAATAATTTTTAAATATTAATTGATATTATTATTTTAAATTACTTATGAACAAATAGAAAATAAATATTTTTTAAAAGAATTGTGGTTTCTGAGAAAGGTATAGGTTTTTAAAGTATATGCTGCTTTTTACTTTAAATTACGTTTAATTAAGCTTTCTGTTAATAATTTTTGATTTCCCCCTCTATATTCTTGCGTGTATAGCAATGTAATTTTTCCTTTCTTAAAAATTAAAAATTTTATATTTGGAAAAATCCCATCACATATTAATATTCAAATTATGATTTTTATCATATATATTTTTTTAAATAACAACTGTTTTGACAGTGTATTTCAAATGTACTCGATGTATCTATATGACTTCTTGAATAGTATTCCTTCTTAATAATCATTAATTCCAATTATATACATTAAAATATTGTTTAGAGACCTCTTTTTTTATTTTCAATCATATTTGACGCATATCGAATAAATACAAATATTTCGTACAATTTTCTATCAACTATTTTTTTTTTTTATTAATTGGAAAAAATTTCAAAAATATAAGCAACACTTAAGGAAATATAAAAATTTGTCTGTTGTTTGAAATGATATAAATATCCAACATTGTAGATGTTTGTGTCAAAACTTGTAGATAATGATGATATATGACATGAAACATTGATACAATTGATACAAATGATATCGAACATTGATACAACTGATACAAATGATATCGAACATTGACACAATTGATACAAATGATATCGAACATTGATACAATTGATACAAATGATATCAAATGATCATTGATACAATTGATATCGTACATTGATACAATTGATATCGAACATTGATACAATTGATACAAATGATATCGAACATTGATACAAATGATATCAAACATTGATACAAATGATATCGAACATTGATACAAATGATATCAAACATTGATACAAATGATATCAAACATTGATACAAATGATATCAAACATTGATACAATTGATACAAATGCTATCAAACATTGATACAAATACTATCAAACATTGATACAATTGATACAAATGCTATCAAACATTGATACAAATGATATCAAACATTGATACAATTGACACAAATGTTATCAAACATTGATACAATTGATACAAATGCTATCAAACATTGATACAATTGATACAAATGCTATCAAAAATTGCAGTGTCCTTTATTTAGAACAACAAATGAAAGAGATGGATTAAAAATTAAAAATTGCTGTATTTATATATTTATATACAATAATTTTGAATATATAAATACAGCTATTTTGAATTTTAAATCCATCTCTTTCATTTGTTCAAAGTGTTCTAAATAAAGAACAAGCACGTCTCAATCAACCACTGCATTTTAACAAATTCGAAGCACAGAACAGAAATGAGGAAGAATGAGGATGAGAGAGACTGGAAACAAAAGCAAAAATTAATCAGCACACACTCTTTTCCATCCTCATATCCACTCCAGAATCACCTCCCATTCGCAAGTCTTTGTCCTCAATCGCTCTACCCACTTAATAGCCTATTTACTTTGATGATTCCTCTCCTCTTATTTCAGAGCCCCTGCGAGTGAATCTCTCTCCCAAGAGCTGCAACTGGACGTCGGTAAAAGTGCCCTCTTCAACTGTTCTGTGGAGGGTCATCCAATCGGCAGCGTCGTCTGGAAAAAAGACACGAGATTTATCGCTTCCAATTCCCGTGTCCAATTCCCCACCCCCACGTCTCTCCAACTGCGACAACTGAAGAGGCAGGACTCCGGAATGTACCAGTGTTTCGTCCATAGGGACTCCCTTTCGTCCCAAGCGGCGGCAAGACTCATTATTGGAGGTGAGTCCCTCTAATTCCGTTCAAATGGTCCTTAACGTGAATGCCAGCTACTCGGAGCTGAAGATGTCTTTATGGTGTTCTCCGCAGATAACTCTTTTTCCGGATAGAAGTAACCGAAATTAAAAAATTCGAATCGTTAAAGGGAAACCATGCAAATTGCATCAGTGAGCATCACAGATTGAAACATTTTGTAACAGAGGTGTATATAAGATTGAAAATCCAAACATTTTGTATCCGCGATAACTCTTTTTCGGGATAAGAGTAACCGAAATTAAAAACATTTGAATCGTTAAATGAAAACCATGCAAATTGCATTAGTGAGCATCACAGATTGAAAATACAAACATTTTGTAACATGATTGTATATAATTTCTCGAATACATCTGAGAAGTTAAAGAACGGGAAAAAAAAATTTTAAAGTTAAAAAAAAAAAAAAAAAATTCAGATGAAGATGCCTTTATGGTGTTCTCCGCGATTTTTTTTTTTTTGGAATAAAAGTAAACGAAATTAAAAAAAAAAAAAAATGAAAGGGAAACCATGCAAATTGCATCAGTTGAGTATCTTAGATTGAAAATCCAAACACAATTGTATATAATTTCTCAAATCCAACTGATGAAACAAGGAACAAAAAAACAATTTGAAAAGTTTTAAGAAATTAAATCTTCATTTTTTTTGTTGTATTCTGATAATGTAGGGACATAATTAGGAATTTCATTGAAGTTGTTTGCCACTAAAACGACAGGGATGCAAGAGCATTGATGTTAGTCAGAATGTATAATGGTGACAAAACACTTATGGTACCACAACAGTGTCCATTCTCATTGAAAGCATCGATATACTTCACATCTTCCTCCAGACCAACAAAAGGACAGTTTGAATTTTAATTTATTGTTAGATTTTTTTTTGTCGGTTTGGTAGTTAACTCCATAAGTACAAAAGTCATCTCTATATTCCCCTATAACTTCCAGCGCAAATATGTTTATTAAGAAGGAAATATTCATTTTAAAATGTACCAGTGTTTCGTCCACAGTGACTCCCTTTCGTCCCAAGCGGAGGGCAAAACTCATTATTGGAGGTGAGTCCCTCTAATTCCGTTCAAATGGTCCTTAACGTGAATGCCAGCCACTCGAATCTGAAGATGTCTTTATAGTGTTCTCCGCAGATAATTCTATTTCGGGATAGAAGCAACCGAAATTTAAAAAAAAAATTGAATCGTTAAAGGGAAACAATGCAAATTGCATCAGTGAGGATCGCAGATTAAAAATCCAAAAATTTTGTAAAAGAATTGTTCATAATTTCTCAAATTCGTCTGAGAAGTTAAGGAACGGAAAAAAAATAGAAAAGTTTCAAAATGTTTATTTTTTGTTGTATTTTAATAATTTAATGACATAACTGAGGCTTTGAATGAAGTTAATTGCCACTAAAACGACATAGATGCAACTGATTTGATGTTATACAAGATGTGCCACGGTTACACACTATTTATAGTACCACAACAATGACCTCTGTCAAGGATACTTCATCTAGATACTTCACTCATCTAGCTACTTCACTTCTTCCTCCAGCCGAATGAAAAGACAGCTTAGTTTTTTAATTTAATGTCAGATTTTTCTTGTAGGTTTAGTAATTGATCCCAAAAATTCAAAAACCCATCTCTATATTCCTCTGTAACTTCCAGCATAAATATGTTTATTAATAATGATAAATTTATTTTAAAACGTGGGAATTAAAATTAAAATTACATATTCATCATATTGTATAAAGTTAAAACAAAATTTGTAACAAGACGTTTTAGAATATAAATTTATACTGTGATAAAATAATTGGTGTTGAAATGCCTGTGACTTTAAAATAATAAATAATAACATTGCTTGTGTTTTTAAAGGTTATGATTTTCTTAAATGTAAAAG
Source organism: Caerostris extrusa (assembly GCA_021605095.1). NCBI lineage: Eukaryota > Metazoa > Arthropoda > Arachnida > Araneae > Araneidae > Caerostris > Caerostris extrusa. The sequence continues at coordinate 80,980 of BPLR01011781.1, read as the reverse complement.
TCGAGCATTCGGTTTCCATAAATTCTAAATTGGTAAAACCATTTATAAAATTTTATGTATTGATGTTAATATTCAAACCAATCAATATCATATCAAAAGGTTATGATAGCACAAATTTATAAACAAAATAGAAATGCATTGTCATATGATATAATACTAATTCTAAAAAAATAATTTAAATGTCTATACTGTATGTAATATTTGTATTTAATAACGTCAATTATATTTGGTCAAAAAATATTTGACTATAAGGACATTTTTTTATTACACTTCATATTATTAGGATAAAAATTTTAGTAGACAGGATAAAATTTAAGTATTCATATTTAAAAAGTCTGATATTTTTTTATCAGCAGAATAAACTTAAAAATAAAGTTATATGATAATTTCTGTTTAAAACTATAATTTGTATGAATAATTCTTTATGCAGTTTTCTATGGTGCACAAATATGAGACATAATTAATAAAATACTTGGTTACAAGAAAAGTACAAGATTAATGCGTCTCAAGGTTATAAAGAACAGACACTGTAAATGAGAATTTGCAAATTACATTTGTGCAGTATATTAAATTAAAGCACTTTGTTAAAAATATATAATATCATCCTAAATTCTCAGCTTGAATGCTAAGTGAGCGTTAAAATATATTCGACGATAAATTACTTTTGGGATGAGAGTAAATGGCATTAAAAGATTTCAATCTCCAGAGGAAGTATTGCAGATTACTTTTTTATATATTATATAGTAATTTAATATTCAAGTTTGAAATGTATCATTAAATATAAAAAGTCTTGATAAATGAGTCCTTATCTATCATACCATTCACAGAATTACATAAAAACACAAGAATTACATAAAAACCAATAATTAAACTCTAACTGTTACGGTTACAGTTACAGTTATGCGATTTCGAAAATTTCAAACTGCAACTTTTTTACTGGAATGTCATCTCCGTAGCGAAAACCCATAAACAACGATTGAACGGTACCTGTAGCATAAAAATAACAGGTTCTAGACAGACTAAGAAAAAAAGAAGGCAACCAATAAAGACAAAGAATCAATAGAGAGCAAACATTTTACGATGACACTTTGCATGCGACAGATGGTGCATATCACTGAAGTATGTATACTTGATGACAAGAGGAATCTGTTCAATCTGATTCTGATCTTTCAAATCAGAAGCAGTGCGGATTAAATGCATACACTCTAGATTTCGGATATTCTTACTGGAAATGCACCATCTTACATAGTGGGAATGTAAGATGTGAATTCCCATTTGTGAAGACTTCTGTCAAATGTTTTTGAGTACTACTGCTTGGTGACATAATTATCTCCTCCATTTCACGTTTATGTGATCGCCAAGGCCCCCGATCGCAATCTAATGGAATTTTTGCTGTGGTGATACCTTAAATCTAAAGTGGATGAAATTAATTTGCAATTTGCATCTGATTTGAAAGATACCATCAGATGTCAGATTCTACAAATTCGTCTTGTCATGGTATGTACTCCTTTTTATGTATATATTTTTCTTTTGTATGTATATCTTTTGCTACGTGCAATATGTCATCTTGGCTGAAGGAGGATGTGTGAAAATGTAAAACACATTAACATGTTTTGCTTCCTATTGCTTCTTTGTTGTTTTTATTTTTATTCTCAGTTTAATCTAGCGTCGGGGATTTTCTTGCTACAGGTACCGTTCCAATGCTATTTGCGGGTTTTCATTATTGAGATCCCATTCCAATAACTCTTCTTCCATGCCTATTGAGCTCTATTTATTAAGCTCAAATGCAGTCACCTAGAGCAGGGGTCTCCAAACTTTCCAGCCTTATTGCCATACTATTTACTCCAGTAAGTACCAAGGGCCAAAACCGTTTTAATTTTTCTGCCATTATCTACAATTTCTAGACTAATCACAGAGTACGCGCTCTGAGCGAGCATACGCTTGCTAACTGCAATCTATTATCAGTGAAAAAATCACAATTACATAAATCTCATTAGCATTTTTTTGCAATTGGATAGCCCGCGGTTTCATTCTCGTTAATTTAGCTTTACAGTTCCTGAGGGATTTTTAGGATAAAAATCATATGTTTGATTCAGGATATATACATTCCAAACATCGATATACATACATATGCGATACTCTTTACCCCAACATAACTACCGAGGGTAACCGCGGGATGTTCACTAGTTTATAATGTTAGTGGGAATCGTTTCAATTATTTGTTCGTTCAATTATTTGTTTGTTATGCTTAAATGCTTAAGTTAAATTTTTTTGCGTATTATGCTTGTCATTAAGCTTAACCTAACAAGTCAATAAAATCAAGTTATTATCATTCTGTGTTTTTTTATCCAACTTATTACAGCGACGATAAGCTATTCGCTGTCGCGGTTCGGATTGATGACACTGTCGGGCCGAATTTGGCCCGAGAGCCGTAGTTTGGAGACCACTGACCTAGAGTATTTGTAGTTAAGGCTGTAAAGAATGGATGGAATGTTGAGGATTGAAACTGAATATTTCACGTATTATTTTTGGAATTTACTAACATAGTATAGCAAAAAAGCTAATTATCCTAATTTGCTTCCCAAAATGCATTGCTCTTTTCAAGAATAACAACAACTGTCTTAAGTTGGTTAACGCATTTGCTGGTTTAATTATTTAATGCTTAAATCTTTTAAAAGAAAAAAAAAAAAAAAAAGGATTTCCTTCTAAAATTATATATCTTCATAAATGGATATAAAAATCGTTGTAGTAAGATGTAACATATATTTGTAAGTAAAATATTGTGTACTCTTTTTTTTTTGTGTATTCATACGTATAAAAATTTTAAGATTTCTTAGCGTGAACAATTTGTAATTACATTAGGTGGGGTAAGGGAAAAATGCATTTTTATTTTAATCCAGAGAAATCGATCAATCTCATTTAAAAAAAAAAAATTGTTTCTAATTTCTTACATGAATAAGAAATACATATTATTAAGGAAGAATGCGTATTCCTTCATTTTCTCTGGATATATTTCCTCCGACATTTTATCCTTGTTAAAATATATTTAATAAAATGTATAATCACGTATATTGTTGAATGTTGTTTTTATAAATAAGATTTATTATTTATTATATTTTAGAAAGAAAATTTTATCCTTGTTGCATAGAAAGTTTAACATTTTTTGTGCGCATGTTAAACAGAAAATTCAACATTTTTGTACACAAGTTAAATAGAAAATTCAACATTTTTTTGTATACATGTTAAACAGAAAATTCAACATCTTTTGTACACATGTTAAATAGAAAATTCAACATTTTTTGTATACATGTTAAACAGAAAATTCAACATTTTTTGTATACATGTTAAATAGAATGTTCAAATTTATGTATACATGTTAATACTTTCTTTTCAAATAAATCTAATCAATAATTATAATATACTAAATAATTTAATAATAATAATTTTAATAAATCTAATAAATAATTATAATAATTATAATCTAATAATAATGATGTATTACGACAATTCATATTTTTTCTAAAACAAAATAGATTATTCTCTGTGATATTTCACATAATAAGCAAGTCGAAGAATAATTATTTTTATTAATAATACTCTTGTATTTAATTCAGTTTTCTGGAAAAAAATTAATAAAACTATCAATATTTTTTGTATTTGGAATACAGTAAAATTCGATAAATAATAATTAGTTCCATAACAAGTTAAATGGTTTTTTTTTTTAATTTAATAAGTTGAGCTAAATAATTACATTTTAAAATATTTTAATAAAAATGTTTCGTGAAATTGTTGGAAGCATAAATAGGATGCACCTCTTTTAATATGACAAAAATCCTCAAACTACTAAAAATTATTTCAAATATATTATGATTTACTTAATTAAATTTTAGCATCTCATTCATAATAAATTACTTTCCAAGACTATTTTTCCACCTCTACACCTCTTAAGAATTCCAGACGTCATAAAAGGAATGATCTAATTAAAAATTATAATTTGCTATTTATTGGTAACAAGTAAGCAATGAAATATAAATTACTTAATGGAACAACGAAAGAAATTCATTTTAAATTGCTATTTCTAAATTAAAAAAAAAGACTTTCGCTGTGAATCCACTTAATTAGAAAAAGTAGAAAGACGAAAAGAAAACAAAAGCTGTGAAACGAAGATTGCTTAACTGCACAAACAAAAATAGATCTAAAAAAATTAACATTACTTTTAAAAACACATTTTCATTAATAATAAAAAGTGATAGCGTAATCAAGTTTCAGGGCTACGATATCAAAAACAATAACTGAGTAAATACTTATATTCATAAAATGCTTAATCTTCTAAAAGATCTCCCTAGAGAAGTAATTAAACAAAATCCATTACAAATTTCTTGGAATAAAATAATAAAAATCTAATGAAGGTAAATAAAAAAAAAGATGAAATAAAAGAAAATCTTTTATGAAAATGTCTAAAATAAACATAATAAATCTATAAGAATTGTTTTTTACTAAAAAGGAAAATCAACTTATAACTGCATAACAATTAGGATCACACAAATATTTGACTAGAATCAGTAGAATAGTAGTTTAGTAGATTATCTGCAGAAATGATACTCTACTACTCTATGAAATGATACTCTACTTTCTCTTATTTAATTCCAAGAACCCTGAAAAGAAACTGTATTATTTTCCTCTTTTTTATTCTTGTTATACATTTTTAATATTTTTATTGTTTCCTGCGATAAAGTAATGCATTTTTTAATATGAATAATAAGGTATGTTTACTGAAAGTGAATATTTACTACAAAGTAATTTTTTAAACAATTGCTAATTTATTAAATTTTAATTTTACTAAATTAAAAAAATTGTTCTAATGCAGCTGGCAATTTCTTACACAATTGTAAGATAAGCTCTGCACCGACGTTACTCACTTAGCACTACACAGCAGGTGCGTGTAGCCTGAAGATAAGCTACGGAAGCGGAGTAACAATACCATGCAACGCCATACGATCGTGATAGACCGAGATCTACGTTTTAAAGTCGATTCCGGACCACTACAAACATATACTGCACCACCGGTACTGAACCCGAAACCTATAATATGTATATATATATTATGAAGTTAGAATCACACAAATTACTGAGAAGAGTCAATTTATAAAATATATCCAGTTTTTATATAAGAGTCAAACGCATCACACTTGTTTACTATATGTCTTGTATTCAGTTTCAAGTTTTAGTTTCAGTTCAAGTCTCGGGGCTACGATATCAAAACCAATAACTGAGTAAATACTGATATTCATAAAATGTTTTAATTTCTAAAAGATCTCCCGAGAGAAGTAATTAGACAAAATCCATTAAAAATTTCTTGGAATAAAATAATAAAATCTAACGAAGGTAAATAAAAAAAAAAATGAAATTAAATAAATTCTTTCATGGAAATATCTAGAATAAAAAATGAATCTATAAGAATCGCTTTTTCACTGAAAGGAAAATCATTTTATTACTGCATAGAATATTTTTCCTTTTCTTATGTTTTTTTGTTCTTGAGAAAGAATCAAATGTGAAAGATATACACCAGATAGCTTCTTGTGAAAGCTCTTGTGGTTAAGCTCTATATTGAAGAAAACGAATCAGGCAATAGTAGAGTCTCAAGAGGCATTGAAGTTGCGAACAGTAGATTATCTGTAGAAATGGAGGTTTCTCTTACTTAATTCCAAGAATTCTGAAAAAAAAAAAACAAAAGAAAACGGATTTATTTCCTTATTTTATTTTTGTTATAAATTTTTAGTATTTTTATTGTTTTGATGCGATAATGAAATGTATTTTTAAATAAAAATAATAAGTGATTAAGTGATGCTTACTAAAATCGAAATATGCTACGCATTTTTAAAAATTGCTAGGGTATTGAATTACAAATTTACTAATTAAAAATATTTTATAAGTTAGAATCACGGAAATATTTGAATAGAATCAGTTTAAAAATATAGGCAGTTTTTATACATCAATTAAACGCACTTCACGTTTAATATGTTGTTTGTATTCAGTTTCAAGTTCAAGTTTCAGGGCTACGATATCAAAAACAATGACTGAGAAAATACTGATATTCATCAAATACTTAATCTTCTAAAAGATCTCCCAGGAGAAGTAATTAAACAAAAACCATTACAAATTTCTGTGAATAAAATAATAAAATTTAATGAAGATAAGTAAAAAAAATGAAACAAAAGAAAAACTTTTACAAATATGTCTAGAATAAAGTAATAAATCTATAAGTATCGCTTTTTACTGAAAGGAAAACCAATTTATAATTGCATATAATATTTTTCCTTTACGTATTTGGTTTTTCATGGGAAAGAATCAAATGCGAAAAATATATATCGCAGGCCTTCTTGTGAAGGCTCTTGAGGCTATACATGTTAAACAAAAAAATCCAAATTTTTTTATATACATGTTAAATATAATATTCTTTTTTCACATTTTTGTAATTACCTTTTAAAATTTATCTGATAAATAATGATGCACTGATCAATTCATATTTTTCCTAAAAAAGTGATTAGATTAGATTAATTTTTATGATGTTTTATATAAATAAACAAGTCGAAGAACTAGTATTTTTTATTAGTAACCTTACTTTTAAAAACACATTTTCATTAATAATAAAAAGTGATAGCGTAATCAAGTTTCAGGGCTACCATATCAAATACAATAACTGAGTAAATACTGATATTCATAAAATGCTTAATCTTCTAAAAGATCTCCCAGGAGAAATAATTAATCAAAATCCATTACAAATTTCTTTGAATAAAATAATAAAAATCTAACGAAAGTAAATAAGAAAAAAATGCAATAAAATGAAAATATTTCACCAAAATGTCTAGAATTAAAATTATAAATCTATAAGAATCGCTTTTTGCAGCGAGGAAAATCAATTTATAACTGCATATAATATTTTTCCTTTTCGTATTTTGTAGTTCTTGAGAAAGAATCAAATGTAAAATATATACATCACAGAGCTTATTGTGAAAGCTCTTGAGGTTCTTGAAGCTCTCTCTCTTCTGCTACTTTCTGAGTTGCTAAATTTGCTGAAAGTGAATCAGGCAATAGTAAAGTCCCAAGTAGCATTGATGTTGCGAATAGTAGATTATCTGTAGAAATTGGGTTTTCTGTTACTAAATTCCAAGAATACTGAAAAAAAAAACCGGATTTATTTCCAATTTTTTATTTTTGTTATACATTTTTAGTATTTTTATTGTTTCGAGGAGATAAAATAATGTATTTTTAAATATAAATAATAAGTGATACTTACTAAAATTGAAATATACTGCAAATTTTTAAAAAATTGCTAGGTTATTTAATTACAATTTTACTAATTAAAAATATTTTATAAGTTAGAATAACGGAAATATTTGAATAGAATCAGATTATAAAAATTATACAGTTTTTATACTATATTTAAACGCTTTGCACTTGTTTAATATGTTTCTTGTAAGGTGTTACAAATTTTAGTTTCAGTTCAAGTTTCAGGGCTACGATATCAAAAACAATGACTGAGAAAATACTGATATTCATAAAATACTTAATCTTCTAAAAGATCTCCTGAAAGTAATTAAACAAAATCCATTACAAATTTCTTTGAATAAAATAATAAAATCTATTGAAGGTAAATAAACAAAAAAATGAAACACAAAGAAACACTTGTGCAAAAATGTCTACAAATAAAAATAATAAATCTATAAGTATCGCTTTTTGCTGAAAGGAAAATCAATTTAAAATTGCATATAATATTTTTACTTTTCGTATTTGTTTTTTCTTCAGAAAGAATCAAATGCGAAAGATATACATCAGATTGCTTCTGGTGAAAGCTCTTGAAGCTGTTACAAAAAATGTTAACATACAGGTTAAACAAAAAATCCAAACTTTTTATATACATGTTATATACATGTTAAATATAATATAAATTTTTTTAAAAAGAAATTACCCCCATTTTCGTAATTTCTTTTAAAATGTATCTGATAAATAATGATGCAATGCTGATAAATTCATATGTTTTCTAAAAAAATTGATTAGATTAAATTAATTTTTAAGATGTTTTTTTAAAAATAAACAAGTCGAAGAATTAGTATTTTTATTAATAATGATACAATTATCAAGATAATTAATAAAATTATGCATGAATTTTATATTTTTAAATACAGTAAAATTCGATAAATAATAATTAGTTTCATAACAAATTAAAATTTTTACTAATTTTATAAGTTGTCCAAAATGATTACATTTAAAAAATTTTTATAAAAAAAATTTTATGAAACTGTTGGAAAATAAATAGGGTGCACATTTTTTATGTGACAAAAAATCTTCAAACATCTAAAAATATTATTTAACATATATAATGATTTACTTAATTAAATTTTAGCATCTCATTCATAATAAATTGCTTTAACTATTTTTTTTATTCATATTAAATTGTTTAACTATAAATTGCTTAGACTATTTTTCTCCCTCTACCCCTCTCAAGAATTACAGACGTCATAAAAAAAGAAATGATCCAATTAAAAATTATAATTTTCTATTTATTGGTAACAAATAAAAACAATGAAATAAAAATTACTTCATGGAACAACGAGAGAAATTCATTTTAAATTGCTATTTCTAAATTAAAAAGACATATGATAAAAATCCACTTAATTAGAAATAGAAAGAAAGGCAAAAAAGAAAACAAAAGCTCTGTAACGAACATTGCTAAACTACACAAACAAAAATAGATCTAAAAAAAAAAAAATTAACCTTACTTTGAAAAACACATTTCTATTAATAATAAAAAGTGATAGCTTAATCAAGTTTCACGGCTACGATATTAAAAACAATAACTGAGTAAATACTGAAATTCATAAAATGTGTAATCTTCTAAAAATATCTCCCTAGAGAAGTAATTAAACAAAACACATTACAAATTTATTTGAATAAAATAATAAAAATCTAACGAAGGTAAATAAAAAAAAGGAAATAAAAAAGAAATTTTTTACGAAAATGTCTAGAATAAAAATAATAAATCTATAAGAATCGCTTTTTACTGAAGGGAAAATCAACTTATAACTGCATATAGCATTTTTATTTTCTTGAGAATGATTCAAATGCGAAATATATACATCAGAGAGGTTCTTGTGAATGCTCTTGAGGTTAAGCTTTTTTTTTTTCATCCTTTTTCTGCGACATTCTGAGTTACTAAATTTGTTGAAAATGAATCAAACAATAGTAGAGTCCCAAGTGGCATTGATGTTGTGAATAGTAGATTATCTGTAGAAATGGGGTTTCTCTTACTTAATTCAAAGAATCCTGAAAAAGAACTGGATTTGTTCTCTTTTATTTTATTTTTGTTATAAAAATTTATTCTTTTTTATTGCTTCGATAACGTATTTTCAAATATAAATAATAAGTTTTGTTTTCTAAAATCAAATATGTACTGCAAAGTATCTTTTTAAACAATGGCTACGATATTGAATTATAACATTACTAATTTAAAAAAAAAAAATTCATCAAGTTAGAATAACACGAATATTGGAGTAGAATCAGATTATAAAATATATCCAGATTTTTAAATATATATTAAATGCATTGCACTTGTTTACTATGTGTCTTGTATTGAGTTTCAAGTTTCAGTTCAGGTTTCAGGGCTACTATATCAAAACTAATAAATGAGCAAATACTGATATTTATAAAATGCTTAACCTTTTAAAATATCTCAATTGAGAAGTAATTAAACAAAATACATTACAAATTTCTTTTCATAAAATAATAAAGTCAATCGAAGATAAATATAAAAAAATGAAATAGAAAGAAAATCTATCCCGAAAATATCTGCACTAAATATAATAAATCTTTAAGAATGGCTTTTTACTGATAGGAAAATAAATTTACAACTGCATGTAATATTTTTCATTTTTCGTATTTTTCTTGAGAAAGAATCAAATGCGAAAGATATATATCAGAGAACTTCTTGTGAAAAGCTCTTGAGGTTAAGCTCTCTATTTTTTTTATCTTTTTTCTGCTACTTTCTGAGTTACTCAATTTGCTGAAAACAATTCAGGCAATAGTAGAGTCCCAAGTGGAATTGATGTTGCGAATGGTAGATTATCTGTAGAAATGGGGTTTTCTGTTACTTAATTCCTAGAGCCCTGAAAAAAACTATTTTTTTTTTTGTTATAATTTTTAGTATTTCTAATGTTTCGATACCACAAAGTAATGTATTTTTTAATTTAAATAATAAGTTTTGTTTACTAAAAGCGAATATTTACTGCAAAGTAATTTTTTAAACAATTGCTAGGTTATTAAAATATATATTTACTAATTTAAAAAATATATTTTATAAAGTTAGAATCACACAAATATATGAGTAGAACCAGTTTATAAAATATATCCAGTTCTTACATATCAATTAAGCATTGGAATTGTTTACTATGTCTCTTGTATTCAGTTTCAAGTTTCAGTTTCAGTTCAAGTTTCAGGACTACGATATCAAAAAAAAAATAATAATAACTGAGTAAATACTGATATTCATAAAATTTTTAATCTTATAAAATATAAGTACAAATCTTATAAATTATGCCTATCTAAATGAGTATTTAGAATAGAGTGATATTCGATAAATAATAATTAGTTCCATAACAAATTAAAATGTCTACTAATTTAATAAGTTGCACAAACTGATTACATTATATTTAAAAAAATAATAAGTATATTTAGTGAAATTTTCGGAAGCATAAATAGGATGCACTTTTATGTGATAAAAAAAAATCATCAAACTGATAAAAAAAAAAAACTATATCAAATATATTATGATTTACTTAATTAAATTTTAGCATCTCATTCATAATAAATTGCTTTCTCAGACTATTTTTCCACACCAGCGCCTCTTAAGAATTCCAGACGTCATAAAAGGAATGTTCTAATTAAAAAATTATAATTTTCTATTTATTGCTAACGAGTAGGCAATGAAATATAAATTACTTAATGGAGCAACGGAAGAAATTTATTTTAAATTTCTATTTCTAAATTAAAAAAGACTGAAGACACTGTGAATCTACTTAATTAGAAATACGAAGAAAGGCGAAAAGAAAACAAAAAAGTATCGTAACGAAGATTTCTGAACAAGCACAAACAAAAATAGATTCTAAAAAAATCAACCTTACTTTTAGAAACACATTTTCATTAATAATAAAAAGTGACAGCGTAATCAAGTTTCACGGCTACGATATCAAAAACAATAACTGAGTAAATACTGATATTCATAAAACGCTTAATCTTCTAAAAGATCTCCTAGAGAAGTAATTAAACAAAAAACATTACAAATTTCTTTGAATAAAATAATAAAATCTTAACGAAGGTAAACAAAAAAAAAAAAAATTGAAATAAAAAAATATTTCACGAAAATGCCTAGAATAAAAATAATAAATCTATAAGAATCGCCTTTTGCTGAAAGGAAAATCAATTTATAACTGCATAAAATATTTTTCCTTTTCTTATACTTTTTCTTGAGAAAGAATAAAATGTGAAGGATATACATCAGAGAGCTTCTTGTGAAAGCTCTTGAGGTTAAACTCTCTATTTTTTTTATCTCCTTTCTGCTACTTTCTGATATACTAAATTTGCTGAAAACGAATCAGGCAATAGTCGAGTCCCAAGTGGCTTTGATGTTGCGAATAGTAGATTATCTGTAGAAATGGGGTTTTCTCTTATTTAATTCCAAGAATCCTGAAAAAGAACTGGATTTGTTCCCTTTTATTTTATTTTTGTTATAAAAATTTATTATTTTTATTGTTTCGATGCCATAAAATAACGTATTTTTAAGCATAAATAATAACTTCTGTTTGCTAAAATGAAATATGTACTACAAAGTAACTTTTTAAACAATGGATTGTAATTGAATTATAACTTTAGTAATTTAAAAAAAATATTTTATGAAGTTAGAATCACACAAATACTTGTCTAGAATCAGTTTGTAAAATATATCCAGTTTTTATATAATAATTATACACATTTTCTTGAATTCAGTTTCAAGTTTCAGAACTACGATATCAAAAACAATAGCCGAATAAATACTGATATATTCATAAAATGATTAATCTTCTAAAAGATCTACCTCGAGAAGTAGAATAACAAAATCCATTACAAATCTCTTTGAATAAAATAATAAAATCTTAACAAAGGTAAATAAAAAAAAATGAAATAAAAGAAAATATTTAGAATAAAAAATAATAAATCTATAAGAATCGCTTTTTACTGAAAGGAAATTATCTGTAGGAATGGGGTCTTCTCGTATTTAATTCCACGAATTCTAAAAAAAAACTGGATGTTTGCCCTTTTTCATTTTTATTATAATTTTTTTCAATTTGTAGTGTTTCGATGCCATAAAATAACTTATTTCTAAACATAAATAAGTTATGTTTAGTAAAAAATGAATATGTAGTGAAAATAATTTTTAAACAATTGCTAGGTTATTAAATTATAATTTTACTAATTTAAAAATCAATATTTTATAAAGTTAGAATCACACAAATATTTGAGTAGAAACAGTTTATAAATATATCGAGTTTTATATATTAATTAAACGCATTGCACTTCTTTACTAAATTTCTTGTATTCAGTTTCAAGTTTCAGAGCTACGATATCAAAAACAATAAGTAAGCAAATATTGTTATTCATAAAATGCTTAATCTTCTAAAAGATCTCCCTTGAGATGTAATTAAACAAAACCCATTTCAAATTTCTTCGAATAAAATAATAAAATCTTAAGGTAAATAAAAAAATCTTGAACATATTTAGAATAAAAATAATAAATTTATAAGAATCGCTTTTTACTGAAAGGAAAAAAAAAAAAAAGGAAGGAAAAGAAAAAAAGGAAAATAAATTTATAACTGCATATAATATATTTTTTTTTACTTATTTTTTTTTGTCCTTGAGAAAGAATCAAATGCGAAAGATATACATCAGATAGCTTCTTGCGAAAGATCTTGAGGTTAAGCTCTATGTTTTTTCATTTCTTTTCTGCTACTTTCTGAGTTACTAAATTTGCTGAAAACGAATCAGGCAATAGTAGATTCCCAAGTGGCATTGATGTTGCGAATAGTAGATTATCTGTAGAAATGGAATTTTCTCTTACTTAATTCCAAGAATCCTGAAAAAAATGGATTTTCTTTCTCTTTCTTTATTTTTTTATAAAATTTTAGTATTTTATTGTTTCGAAGTGATAAAGTAAGCCATTCTTAAATATAAATAATAACTTTTGTTACTAAAAACGAATATTTACTACAAAGTAATTGTTTAAACAATTGCTAAGTTATTAAATTATAATTTTATTAATTAAAAAAAATACATATTTTATTAGTTTTGAATCACGGAAATATTTGAATAGAATCAGTTTATAAAAATATATCCAGCTTTATACATTATCTAAATGCATTGCACTTGTTTGCTGTGTTTCTTGTATTCATTTTCAAGTTTCAGTTTCAGTTGAAGTTTCAGGGCTTCGATTACTATGTACATACCGATGTTCATGAAATGCTTAATCTTCTTTAAAAAAACCCTAAAGAAGTAATTAAACAAAATCCATTACAAATTTCTTTGAATAAAATTATAAAATTCTAACGAAGATAAATAAAAAAAAAAATGAAATAAAAAGAAAATATCTAGAATAAAAATATTAAATCAATAAGAATCGCTTTTTGCTGAAAGGAAAATCAATTTATAACTGCATATAATATTTTTCCTTTTCTTATACTTTTTCTTGAGAAAGAATCAAATGTGAAGAATATACATCAGAGAACTTCTTGTGAAAGGTCTTGAGAAAGGTTAAGCTCTATATTTTTTATCTCCTTTCTGATATACTAAATTTGCTGAAAACGAATCAGGCAGTAGTAGAGTCCCAAGTGGCTTTGATGTTGCGAATAGTAGATTATCTGTAGAAATGGGGTTTTCACTCACTTTATTCCAAGAATCCTGAAAAAAAAAAAAAAAATCTGGATTTGTATCCTTTTTTTTTTTTTTGCTATAAATTTTTAGTATTTTTATTGATTCGATGTGATAAAGTAAGGTATTTTTAATATAAATTAAAAGTTATGTTTACTAAAATCAAATATGTTTTACGAATTATTTTTTTAAACAAATTGCTAAATTATTGAATTATAATTTTAACTAATTAAAAAAAAAAAAAAAAAGATATTTAAAAGTTAGAATCACGTAAATATTTGAGTAGAATCAGTATAAAAGTTATCGATTTTTATGGATTAATTAGATACTTTACATCTGTTTGCGTATTGCCTGTATTCAAAAATATGTTTGAATATTTCAAGCAATTACTACATTATTTTCAGATAATTTTTAAAAAAATTGACTCAAGAAAATCATTTGGCAATATCATTGCATAAACGCTTTGTTTGTTGTAATTCAAGAAATATAAATTAATTATGGATATTGTAGGGAAATAGAAGACATTACAACATTTCATCGTCATAACCAACATTGGCTATATAGTTCCAATGTGTACCAAGGATTTCGTCTGTCTACAGACTGATTTCGAGACGATAGTTTTTCGGCCCTGCGCCCAATGCTCTACAGACATATTAGCCTGGATCCTACGGTATAAATAGAATTCGAATCATTACAAATGTCCATGGGATGTGAAACTGAAACCTGTGGCAGCGAGCGCCAGATATTACAACATTTGCTTCTGTAAAATGATTCATCCAAAATTAATTATAAATATTTTTAATATGATTCATATATTTTACCATGTAATTTTTCATAAAATATCAATAATTAACATACTATTATTTTCAAGAGAAAAACATGTAAATTAAAAATCCAAAATAAATTTGATTTAAAGGTCTCCCTATAAATTGCTTGTCAAATCGCGTACTATTTAAGGATCGTTCCCACCGAGGCGTGAGGCGTTGAAGCGTGAAGCGCTGACCAATCACTAGCCTCACAGCGTTCGTCTGAAACCGGTTTGAAATGCACTGCTTCGAGTTGACCCACTTTCAACTCGAAGCGGAACTTCACTGGGCGTAAAGCGATTTCTGACGTTTCGGTGTGAAGGGGTCGAAAAAATTTTTTCCCTGCCGCGTGACACATTTCCACCTTACGCCTCGGTGGGAACGAGCCTTTATTGCACTTCATAACAGCTGTCTTGACTTGACTGCGTGCTTTGAGATGTATGCTCGCTGACACTGCTTTATCTCAAATTATCGAAATGCTTTTTTAAAAATACAACAGACAAAACAAATTGGCGGAAGTGAAATACAATTGCAGTCAATTATGTTAATAATTATAATCTATTTGCAATTACAAAGGTATTTTTTTTTTTTTTTTTCTTCTTTTATTTTTATTTTTTCTTCTTGAATTAGAATTCCTTGAAACCTATACTATACATGTACCAGAAAGAACAACTCTTGAGGTTGAGATCACTTGTTTTCCTTTCCGTATCTGCTACTTTCGACGTTACTAAATTCTCAGAAACGAATCGGGCAATAGCAGAATCCCAAGCGGCGTTGATGTTTCGAATACCAGCTTATCTGGAGAAACGAGCTCTTCTAAGTAATTTCGAGAGTTTCTAAGAAAATTCGTATTATTTTTTTCTTCCTTTTATCCTCGGACGGGGATAATAGAATACTGCTTAAGTAAGGTACTTATACTACAAATACATTTTCTCCGTGAGAAATTCATATTCTGCGAAAATGGTTTCTGTATAATGTGAGATGGTATCTTTCGCAGATAATGTGCATAGAACGAGTTTTGTATCATATACGAGAAGTTGGTTTTGACTAGTTTATAAAATAACTAAAGAAAATATGTTTTTTTTAATGGGGTTGAATAGGCAATGGCTTTAGTTTTAAAAATATTGTTTGGGATTTTTATGTTTCTATAATTGAAGAAAATAAAATGTTTTTATTTTCTTGATGTTTATTTGCTTAGATAAAATTATTTATGGTGTATTCTTATCGTCTATGAATAGACATAAAAATATTAGTTGATCTCATTACGTTTTCAGTCTAGAAAATGGGTTTGGTTAGAAAAAAATAACTTTTAATTAAAAGCATCAATATTTTTTTTATTAAAAATCAGTAGAGCAATTTCTTTCCTTTTTTCAAAATAAATGTATTTTTAGCTGTTTTAAAAACTTATTTGAATCTTATTATGCTACAGAACAAATATTTTAAAATTATTGCATATCTTAAAATAATAACACTTAATAAGAGTAATATTATAGTTAATTAATATATTTATTAAACAGTACAACTAAACAAAATAATTAATAATTTAACAATATATATTTTTTTCATAAAATTTTATAAATGATTAACATACTATTAGTTTAAATAGAAAACATTTAAATTAAAAAAAAAAAAATTATTTTGCTTTAAAATCTTATCTGTATGTATCTTTTAAAATCAAGTACTATTTATTGCAAATTGTAATAATTATAATATATTTATTAATCTAAATGTATTTTTACATTTGATTTTTTTCTTGAATTAGAATCCAATGTGAAATATATATATGCAAATACCAGAAAGAACAACTCTTGAGGTTGAGCTCACTTGTTTTCCTCCCCTTTTGTGCTACTTTCAACGTTACTAAATTCTCAGAAACGAATCGGGCAATAGCAGAATCCCAAGCGGCGTTGATGTTTCGAATGGCAGCTTATCTGGAGAAACGAGCTCTTCTAAGTAATTTCGAGAGTTCTAAGAAAATTCGTATTATTATTTTTTTTTTTGTTCCTTTTATCCTCGGACGGAGATAATAGAATTGTGCTTAAGTAAGGTACTTATACTACAAATACTTCATTTTCTCCGTGAGAAATTCGTATTCTTCGAAAATGGTTTCTGTATAATGTGGGATGGTATCATTCGTAGATAATGTGCATAGAACGAGTTTTGTATCATATACGAGAAGTTGTTTTTGACTCGTTTATAAAATAACTAAAGAAAAATGTATATTTTTTTGTAGGTAATGGGATTGAGAATAGGCAATGGATTTGCTTTTAAAATATTGTTTGAGATATATTTTTTTTTATAATTGGAGAAAATATCATGTTTTTGTTTTCTTGATATTTATTTGCTGTTAAATTTATTTATACAACAGTTTTATGGTCTGTGAATAGATTTATGATCTGTGAATATATATAAAAATTTTAGTTTATCTCATTAATTGTTAGTCATAAAAATGCATTTGTTTGAAAATAAATGAATATATTTTAACCAAATTAAATCAATAAATGTTTATTAAAAAGCAGTAAATCAATTAGTTTTTCAAAATAACTGTCTTTTTTTGCTTTTTTAAAAATTGATCTTGATCTCATAATACGCTAGAACAAATATTTTAAAATTATTGCTCTTCTTAAAATAATAACATTTAATGAGAGTAATATTATAATTATTTATTGAGCAGGACAACAAAACAAAACAATTAATAATTTTACTACATAGTTTTTTTTATAAAATATTATAAACAATTAACATACAATTAGTTTAAAGAGAAAACATTTAAATTAAAAATCCAAAATGATGTTGCTTTAAAGAGATAAATTTTTGGCAAATCAAGTACTATTTATTACATTTCATAGTTACTGTAAATGTTAATAATTATAATGTGTTTAGAATTACAAATGTATTTTTATTATTTGAATTTTTTTCTCAAAATAGAATCCAATGCGAAATCTATACTATACATGTACCAGAAAGAACAACTCTTGAGGTTGAGCTCACTTGTTTTTCTTCCTTTTCTGCTACTTTCAACGTTACTAAATTCTCAGAAACGAATCGGGCAATAGCAGAATCCCAAGCGGCGTTGATGTTTCGAATGGTAGCTTATCTAGAGAAACGAGCTCTTCTAAGTAATTTCGAGAGTTCTAAGAAAATTCGTATCATTTTTTTTTTTTTTTTTGTTCCTTTTATCCTCGGACGGAGATAATAGAATTGTGCTTAAGTAAGGTATTTAAACTACAAATACTTCATTTTCTCCGTGAGAAATTCGTATTCTACGAAAATGGTTTCTGTATAATGTGAGATGGTATCTTTCGCAGATAATGTGCATAGAACGAGTTTTGTATCATATACGAGAAGTTGGTTTTGGCTCGTTTATAAAATAACTAAAGAAAATATGTATCTTTTTTTTTTTTGTAGGTAATGGGGTTGAGAATAGGCAATGGATTTCCTTTTAAAATATTGTTTGAGATATATTTATTTCTATAATTGAAGAAAATAAAATGTTTTTAGTTTCTTGATGTTTATTTGCTTAGATAAAATTAATTATGGTAGATTCTTGTCGTCTATGAATAGATATAAAAAAGTAATAGATTACAGATAGATTAGATAGTCAGCTGCATTAGAAATCGTATTTGTCTTTTTTAAAAAAAAATTTAACCAGAAACATAATAAATTTGTATTAAAAAACAGTAAAGCTATTTATTTATTTTATTTCAAAATAAATGTATTTTTCATCTTTAAAAATTTATCTGGATCTCCTAACGCTCTTGAATGAATATTTGAAAATTTATTGCACATCTTAAAATATTTATCTTAAAGAGAGTAATATTATAGTAATTTATTAACCAGTATAACTAAACAAAATAATTTAACAATACTATATAATTTTACTGAATAAATTTTCTTCCATTTTCGTAAATAGAAAATTGCTGATTTAAAATACTTCTTAAAATTCCGCAGTATTAAATTACTTTATAGATTAAAATATTTTTTTCACAAAATCATTATAATATATTAATATATTATAAATTTATTTTGCACTTATTATTAATAAAGTAATGTCTTACTAATTATTATTAAAAAAATAAAGTATATGTTAAATAAGTATATTAAAAATTATTTTGTATTTATTTACTTATTTTTAATAAATAACGCATTAATTTTTTTTATTATGTAATAAATCTTTCATTCAACTAAACATATTAAAAATTATTAATACCGATAAGCTGTATGCTCAATAATTTTAAAAATAAATATTTTGAATACTAAATTTCTTGATGACTGAATATCTTAAATATTAAATATCTTGTAAAATACGTTAACTTATTGATTATTGTTCAAGATAAGTATTGCAATATATATATACATATATTGCAATATATATGTAAATGAGGCCTGATGGCAGAGTGGCTAGCCCTCTGTACCACAAGTTATCGTGTTTGAGTCTCGTGTGATGCCATGTACGTTTGTAGTGGTTTGGATTCCATTTTAAATCGTAGGTCCCGGACTAACATGATCATAGAGCGTTGCATGGGTATTGCTACTCTGCGTCCGTAGCTTATCTTCAAGCTTCACGTGATGTATTTACGTTCTATGTATTCGCCAGTTGTATTAGAAATATATATATATATATATATAAAAAATATATATATATATATATATATGTAAACTTATGTAAAATATAAAAACCATAAGTTTATTTTACAAAAGTCAATTAATTAAAACATATTTTTTATTTTATATTTAAATGAAATATATAAGTGTTTAATATTTATACATTATATACTCAGTGAATATTTTAAACTGTTTACCTAGTTCCTAAAAAAAATTGAACATAATGAGGATGGATGTTTAATTTTATCTAATTGATACAATTATCAGAAAAATTGCTATTCTTTGTGTTTTTACCTATAAATTAGCAATATGATTTAATTATATTCCATCATGTAACATATTTGTATTTTATAATTCCCTTTAGATTTAGCACCTCAGTTCAAGTTGGCCTTCCCTGAAAAAACTGTCCGACAAGGAAGTTTCGTGTCCCTCATTTGCATTGCCAACGGCAATCCTGCGCCACAAGTGAAATGGACATTAGACGGTATCTGGACGCTGTCCACTCGCCCAGGTGTCTTGGTGAGCACCTACTTGAGTGGCGGTGGGGACGTCATAAGTTATGTGAACATTACATCGGCGGATGTAACAGACAGCGGAGTCTACTCCTGTACAGCGTTTAATGAAGCTGGAAAAGCAGTACATTCCAGGAGGCTGAATGTGTTTGGATCGCTGTTTATCAGACCCTTGAATAACCTGACAGCGCTGGCAGGGGGTGTATTCAAAGTGATGTGCCCTTTTGGAGGGTACCCTTTTGACAGCATTATATGGAAAAGAGGTAAATTTTAGTTAAATAATATCTGTATAGTTTTAGCATATACATTAATCGTCATTTAGCGTTTTTATTACCAATAAGGTGAGAGGAAAAAATTTCATTTTCAAAAATGTTTTTAAGATTATTGGTATTGGTAAAATTAAGACGTTTAGAAATAATTTAATGAGTACCTCCTAAAACTGTATTTTAGTAAGCAATTGATTTTCTCTTAAAAATAAATGTTATTAATGTTATTAACTCAAATAAGAATGTTTAGATCAATTTAAAAATCTGATAAGCGGATTTAGTAAGTTAGGAAGTTATATGCGGATTTGTAATAATAGTTTAGAATCTTTCAGAAGTATATCAGCTGCACTATTCTTAATTTTGGGGGATTTAAATAAAATAAAACAACCAAGAAATGGAGAGAGAAAATTAAAATCAATAGAATATTTTTTTTCATGATCATACAGTTTATTCAAAAAAATGCTATGAATTAATATCAGAACATGATTCCTTATTCATAATGATCATGATTCTAATGAACATGATTCATCGTTCATAATGATCATGGTCCTAATTAACATGAATCCTCATTCATAATGATTATGTTCATCAGAACATGATTCTTATGAACCTGGTATAATTTAATGCACAGCATGTTCAATAACTGGTGTAATCAAATGCATAATATTTTTCGATACAATGAGTTTTGTACATTTCAATTAAAAATATATTATAAACTATAATCTATTTTTTTTTTTTCATCTAGAATTTAAGTTTTGTTTATGAAGTTATAATGGGCTTTATTCTATTTTACAAAAACAAACATATGATTGTAGTATCTTGTATAGAAAATATTGTTATATAGTAATAAATTTAAGATTATTAACACGGAAGAAGGTGCATTTATTAAATTAGAAATTCCAAAATATATATTAATTAATCATGCTGTGATATCTTTCAGTAACTTCTTATTTGAAAACGCTTTTGGAATGCATTAAGTTAACACACGAGTATTCTCCTTTTGAATTAATAACTGTAGTAGCAGTTCAATATTATTATTACTATTAATTATTGAATTATTTTGCATGACCGCTCTCGCTATGATATTTATCAAGTCTTCATTTTTAATAAGGAATATTTACATAATCTTTCCCACCCGCATTTGAAAAGTCAGTGCAGAGACAAACGTAAATATATGAGAAAATATGGAAATGAAGTTCTATATTTGCTATTGAATTATCAGATTAAATATTGATTCAACAAGCTTTTTAATGAGTTTGCTAAATAATGTAAACTGCTAAAGGGTAACATAAATAGTATAAAATGCTAATAAAGTTCAGCAGTAAATATAAATTAAAGTTGTTTGTTGGCGAAGAGGACAACCCTTTGAATATTCATTATTAGCAAAATCAAAACATTTGAAAAAAAGGAAAATCTGAACATTAACACAGAATATAAGAAAACCTATTTACTAAGAATAAAACCATTGCTCAAAATACAATGAAATTTTCTAATGCACAAATCGCATATTTTGTGGTTAAATACATTAATATTTGTATTCAAATTACATTAGTAATGTGACTAGAGATAAGGAGTCAAGAATATTAAAGATATGAGACTTAAGACGTAACATTAACATTAACGTAATTTAGAAGAAAGTTTTTTGTGATGACCAGCCACAAAATCATATCAGTAAAATTTCAATTGTAAATGCTCCTTCTACCGTATTGAGTAATTAATAATTATAATTTCTTTATTAGGACTTTTTATGATACATGTGTCTTTAAATTATATGAAATTAAAAATACTACACTTACGTATATTATTTAAAAACGACTGCTTAAACATTTTTTTTTTTTTGAATTACCATTTCAATTGAATAAATACATGTACGAAATGTGTACCTTATGCTATGAAATCGTAACATTAAGCAAATGTATCCTTCTAAGAAATAACATTAAAAGTTAGTTTACTAATTTTAATTATTTATTTTAATTAACCAACTATCTTAAAGGCCTTAATTATTATTTAATAATTCGTTTAAGCATATTTTATTGTATGCATGTAATGAATACAAGCCTATAAAAATCAGCAATACAAAAACTTCAATTTAAATACTGGCAAACATAATAAATGTATATTAGCTAATAAATATACTTTCAAGCTATTCACATATTAGAGTTTTATTTATTATAGTCGACTGATTTATTACACATAAAATTAATTTTAAATAGATATTTAAAAGTATTCAATTTGTGAAGCCATTAATTATTTTAATGTTATTAACGTATATTCCAGATAACAGCCTCGGGTTCAATAGGTGATTAACTAATGTCTCGATTAAAAAGAAATATATAAATATATAATAATTGTATAATTTGCCTTATTTCATTAATTTTATTATACGCTATAAAAGAAATTTAAAAACATTTCAATTGATGATAATGGTTACGGATTATAAGTGAAAACACAAATGAATGTTTAAAGTGTGCACGTTTTTCGTAGTAACATTAATTCTGATATTCAAATAAAAAAAAAACAAAATTATAACGTAATAATTATTTCAGAAATATAAAAGGGAAGCATTTTTATAAAATATAGATAATTTATGGAAACAATTTATTGAAAATTCAATTATGAGAGAAAAAAATAATTCCAGAATTAGAATATTTTTAATTTTTGTCTTTTTCGTAACAAAGAGAACTTGCATTCATTTATCATCAGAACCCAGAAATTGATTAATTTAACTCTCACGACTGGTTACTATTAATAACGAAGAGGTATTTAATTAAATTCTAAATTATATTTAAGAAATCCTTTGTTGCCATTTTGAAAAAAAAAAAAACTTCATTCATACGAAACGTTTGCAACTTTATTGAAAGAAAGAATTCATTTCAAATAAATCATAACGCAAAAATGAATATTTTAATCACGTGTAGATAATTTTAACTTTTGTATTTTTTTTTTTTTTTTTTAATCAATATATTTTTCAGATTAATTTTGGTTGTGCTTCCTTTTTCTTTATTTTTAGTTTCAACGTTTCTTCCTATTTTAAAATTGGCAAATTACTCTGAGATTTTTAATAGAAACGCTTGCTTTTTTTTTTTATTTATTTTATTTTGTAGATTAATACCATTTGGTTTGTTAGGATATTAAACAAAAAGAAATGAATAGTTTTCCTATTTGTAAAAATATTTGCTTGCAATTCTTTAGTAATTTTCTGAATAATTTTTAAAAGTAATTTGATACTCATTATTTTACCATGCTTTTCTGGAAAAAACGTTTTGTGTTAATTTGCCATTGCTCTTGTAATTCTCAGCTTATATTTTTAAGAATGATAATCATAACAAATTAAACTACGGTGTTGAAGAAATTACTCAAGTGATTCAACAGCCTCAATTATTCTCATTTTGGATACTCAAATCAATCTTTCCAAAAGAAACCTATTAAGAGTTGACATTCAATTCTGCAATGTATCCCATTAAAGTGCCTGGGGGGCGGGAATTAGGGAGTTTACTATTTATCACATTTCATGTGTTTCAGAATTCTGATGCTAAAAATTGTGCAAACATCACACTTTGAGTCGGGTAGCCACAAGTATTACTAGTAGTACTTGAAATAACTGCGTCAATTCAACCAGCAAGTACAAAAAGATTGGAATTTTCCAACAGGGAGTGATACTCAAGAACGCTAACGGACGCGCGTAAAGGCCTTAGATCCAGGTCAGTGCCAACATCTACGTCAGAAAGCTGCACTGGTATTGTTCATCGTAATTATAATTTAACACATATGCATTGTATTGTTCATATAAAACTTATGCTGTCCATTAATTGCTAGTTATATTTATTATGTTGCAACGCTTGGGGTGTTTTGTTTAAGCGATTATTTTTCACATGAGAAGTTTTAATTAACTTTTCTAAGAAAATTCTTAAAAAAAAAAAAAAAAAAAAATTGTTAAAACTTTTAATATTTTTGCTCAAAAACCGATAATTACAATAATTAATGAGAAATATTTCATTTTAAATATTTCTTGAAGACCTGCTTTCCGTTCAAAATACAATGCATATTAGCTAATGTAATATTTCAAATATGTTTAATGTTGGACATATTCATTATGTCCAACATTAAACATATTTGAATTTACAATACGCAAGTATATTTCTAAGATACTAAGTAATAATTTAATGTATGAAAAAAAAAAAATGTTTTGGAAAATAATAATTATAGAATAAAGTCTTCTACCAGATATTTTTATGATGGAGTTACACTACTTGTTTTATAAACAGCTTCTAATTTTGTTGAAATTATTAAGATTTCTATGAAGATACTACCTGCAAAATGTAAAGATACATTATTAAATAAAATATAATTATTTATAAATAGCTATTGACTTGTTTGCTCTGATTTGCACTTATCAGTCAAATATACATTTTGATCATTGCATGTTAACTAACTGTCGTTAATTAGCAGCTTAGCGATTTTAAAGTTTTGCAATAAATGCTAACATGTTATTGACCTAAATTTTATATCTTTCAAACTTAGATACATTATTGATAAACAATTTAAATATTTATTTTACTTTATTGCAAGCTTTTATGTATTGCTGAGCGTGTTCCCTCTACAAATAAGTATTAATGCAGCTTAAAATCTTAACTAATAAATAAAAACTACAAAGACGATTTCTAATACATATAAAAGCTATAGCTCCTTAATTAAGAGATAACACCACCAAGGGGATTATGAAAGAATTGACAGAGGATTCAAGGTAGATTTTCAGAAATAATCTACTTGACCTAACCTATTCAATTAGAAAATTAACAACAAAATGAAAGTACGTAAAAAAAAAAATATGAGCACTTCAGTTAATTACCTTAAATAACAAAAATTAATGATGATTATGTCCTTCGTGACTAAAAAAGTGGATGTCACAAAAACATTCAGTAGCAAACAGTATTTCGCTGATTGCAATGCACGTATGATGGCACATGCTCATTTATAATTAGGAAATTTTAATGTGCGTGTTATTTTTAATAATTAATGAAATGTAAATTTAAGAAGTAAAAAAATGTTAACAAAAAATTATTTACACTTCAGACTTAATAAAAAAAAAAATAAAATAAAGCGGAACAATAATTATTTAAATCGAATGGAATGAAGTCAGTAAATGAGATTTATCTATATTGACAAAAGACACTACTAAAGTTTTAGAGGAACTGGACGCTTTATTTAAGAGTTGTAGTAACATTTGGCTAACCACTCAATAAAATGTCTCCCATTTCTTCGCTTTATGGAAGCTATTAATCTTCTTGTCATTAATTGCCAGATCTTTAAAATTCCTTCTAAATTACTTGCCTTTATTTGTGACATACTGGAATGGTCAGAACGCCAGTTTATCTATTAAGCAGTTGTCAGTCAATCTTACTCTTCAAGTAAAAAGTTTGACAAGCATGAAGGCAATCAATAGAAAAATTGTCCTATGTGGCTAAGTATAATCCTGTTGAAACAGCTAGTTGAAGCATGAAATGTAAGTCAACCATTTACATACCGTTATGTTATTAATAAATCAGGAATGACGGCAAAAGGGATTCGGCTATTAAATTATATGGCACCCCCGAATCATAACTCCCGATTGCATGGAGTATGACGTTCTGGTGAATATCCCACGACTGTCCTAGAGTCCTCAAAACACGTTGGAAATCGGTGATAAATTCTAAGTGGGGCTCATGTCCGTTAATGATTCTACTCCAGACAATGAAATTCCAAATTTAATGAGTCCTGCAGTAGTGCAAACAAACCCATCGGTCTCCATAGGTGAGAGATGTAAGTGCAATTGGCGCTGTGAAATCAGGCCATATTCTCAGTAATCATCAGTACCTTGCATTCCACTTATTGTTGCCCGGATACACATCTAATTTCTGATAATGATAATTCAAGTATTGTGTGAGCTGCACTCATAATTGTTACACCCTTACATTCTATCGCCTTACTAGGAATATTGAAGATTTCTTGACTTTATATCTGCCATGAGTCAGTCATTCATGCTAGCATTATTGAATGGTGGATCGCATGTCCTAAATACAGAGTCATCATTCGATTTCATCCCCCTGCTGCTTTCTTTTGATCAATTGTAAGTTCTGTCTCAAATAGTGGCATATGATCTTGTTATGCACGAGTTAATAAACCGACAATTGATGTAATCTAAATCAGAAGAAAAAAAATAAAACGAGGACATACATTAGAATTAAAATTTATCCTGTTTGATTACCTTAATGATTTTTAGTAGACATTATTTGTAAGTTTCAAAAGCTCTATACTCTATATATATCACAAACTATTCATTTGTTTTTACTCCGAAAATTTGTTATTTAAAAAGTTGGATTGAAAGACCTATGACATTCAATTGCAATCAAATAACTATTTGATAAGGATATTTTTCGTCTTACAGTGTAATTATATTTGAAGAAAGCAGGAAGATAAACAA
The DNA here is from genome assembly GCA_021605095.1 of Caerostris extrusa. NCBI lineage: Eukaryota > Metazoa > Arthropoda > Arachnida > Araneae > Araneidae > Caerostris > Caerostris extrusa. The sequence continues at coordinate 54,378 of BPLR01011781.1, read as the reverse complement.
CGAAAATATTTAATAAGATAACAAGAAAAAATAAATACGAATCACAAATACTTGACTGAAGACAGATTTGATCTAACTGTAATGTTATTGAAATAAACTTATTCAAGAGATATCAGAATTGAAATAAATTTTAACAAACCATTATTTTTTCAATTAATAATATTTTTATTTTGTATATAGCTTTTTAATATATAGATTTATAACTATATATTATTATATATTATAGGTTACCAATTTCGCATCTTTTTTATAGTTCTTTTCCATATTCTTCAATATATATCTTTCAGGAAAGGTTTTCTATTATCATCTCTGTTATATAAATTACATTTTGAGATAATAATAAAATATTCCTTACATTAATAATTTTTGACGACATCCAACAGTGCATTTTCTAACGGAATAGAAATAACATGGATATCATATATTTAGTCAACCATAAAGAGTATTTAGAATATTTTCTACTTGAATGTAATTAACAACCTTTACTTTATCTTTCATTATTTTTTGATGTTATTCTCTTTTTTTGTATGTGTAATAAAACAAAATATTGTAAAAACATTTTAAACATTTTCTAACATAAGTGTTTGTAAAATTCATAAATCTACAAAACCAACGAATTAATTATAATATTGAAATATGTTTCTTTTCCACAAAACATTAAGGGCAGTTTGTTCTGGAACCATTACCGAATAATTTATTGTTCATACTAAATACCATCTACCATCTTTGAGTTAAGAACACAAAATATTCGATAATGAAGAAAAGGAAAGATTTCTCTAGGTTTTTAATAAATAAAAATTTAAAAGGAAATATTTATTTTTTCAATAATAATGTTAGGCCGTTCCCTTGCAAGTATTACTAACAAAAAAATCCAATTATATATTTTTCTTTTTTAAAAAAAAATATTTTCGAAATCTTTACATCAAAATGTCATTATAGTTTCCAGCTAAGCTATGAATCAGGCGTAAAAAAAAAAAATATCCAATCTTACATTTTGAAGAAAATAAAATATAGTTTGAAAAAAAAAAATTTGAATTTCAAAACTGTCGTGAAATTTACTCAAGTAATTAAAGCCATGAATTTTTGTCCTTAATGATGTTCTTTGAATAAGTAGATGGAAATGGATTTCATGGTGTATCATGGGTTTGGTTAAAGCAAAATTAATTATTCAAACAAAATAAAAATCTTATAATAATAAATAGCATTAGAACAGTTTATAATTTAACAATTTTCTTACAGTAAAATTTAACTGAATAATTTTCTTATAATAAAATTTAACAATTTACTTACAGTAAAATTTAACAGAAAAATGATCTTATAATAAAATTTAACATTTTACTTTCAGTAAAATTTAACAGAAAATTTTCTTATATTAAAATTTAACAATTTACTCACAGTAAAATATAACAGAAAAATGTTCTTATAGTAAAATTTAAGAAGTTACTACAGTAAAATTTAACAATTTACTCGCAGTAAAATGTAACAGAAAAATTTTCTTATAATGAAATTTAACAATTTTCTTACAGTAAAATTGAATAGAAAAATTTTCTTAGAGTAAAATTTAGCAGTTTAATAATATTTTTAAAACTTTCTTTCGAATTTTTGAGTTTATCATTGTGCTTAAATCATATAAACTGAAATTAAATATGCATCTAATGGTTGCCATTGACTGTGAATTTAGGTAGGAATTTTTTTATGGATTGTCTGTCCATTATTTTTTAATAAAAAAATTATGTTTTTAAACTATAGATTTTTGGTCTTTGAGTTCATTTCAGTATTTGATTTATAAAATCCGCCAATGTCGTCATACTTTTGATTAAAAAAATTACATTTATGCGTCGATTCTACTCTTTCATCCTTAAGATTATGTATTATACTAAAATTATAACGAAAATTTTTTTTTTCTCACATAAAATAGAAGAAAATCCGTCTAATATACGTATTAAATCCTGTATCACTATCAGAGGTTTTGTTTCCATCAAATCTACTAAATTTTCAACAAAAGAGGTACAGATTATTATACTATTGACCTTATTTATATCAATTAACTTTTAATTTTAACTAATTAGAGATCTATTTATTAACTTTTTTAAATTTAGAAATATATAATCATCTTATTTAAATTTCTATTATTTTATGTAAACTACTATTTTAACATACCTACATACTAATTTGCGTTTGTTTATAACCCTTCAATTAAAATAAAATAGCTGAGTGTTTACAGTTAGTTCTGATTTAATATATGTGCAAATATACCGTGTTTTCTTGTTTGTATTTCAAAACACACATACACATGCACGTACACATACTAACACATATACACGCACACATGCACGAACACATACACATACACATACACATACACACACACACATTATGTTGCTTGTATGTCCAGCTAGAAATATGTTAAAAACTTCAAAGCTATTCTTAATTTGGAAAATCTAAATACATCAGCGTGTTGGGGAAATTTGAGGGGTTCCAGTGGGTAGAGGGAAAAGCCACTCCTCATGTTGGGGGGAAGCGAGAATTGGTCTAATATCTGGCGTCTAATAGGTATAGAATCGAGGCAAAATAGCTATAGAGCTTTGGAGCCGTCGACCCTGGAGTCGGCGATAAATGCGTTACCTCAGTTAAGCTGAACGGCAAGCTGCAATTTCTCATGTCTTCTGCTTACATTCAACCTGGTGGGCCCACACATGAGATACTGGTATCTCCATTGTGCAGTATCATATTCTTCAACGAGCTCTTACATGCCGTTATACCTGACGTTAATGATTACTTTGAAACACCTCTGTTTACATGTTGCGATTTCAACCTATCAGACGAACTCATTTCAATTTCTTTTTGCAGATAACCTTTGAGGTTACACCCATTGCAACCAGCATACATATTATCCTTACATAAGTGCCTAGCCATCTAGTACACCTTTGCCAATGGTTCCTACCGCAAATTTTATGCAACCTATTTCTGTTAAAATAGGCTCATTTTTCATAAGCTAACGCTGAATATTATTGTTCTGTTTCGATAAATATTTATACCATTCATTAATCCCTTTGTTTTAATATCTCAGTCCTTACCCCACAGCTCACCACCTTTTTTTCATCCTGTAAGTCTGTTCACTGAGAGAATTTTTATAAATTAAGGCAATATCACATACCAGAGAAATATGAGACCTACGTTTTATTTTATTTCTCATCGGATTTCCCAAGTTCAACGTTTCAATTCCAATTTTGATCTAACTCTACATTATTTTTTATTTTTTCATCAATACGAATGTTTTTTATCGTTTCTATAAACGTCGACTTAGCCTTCTCTTCGTGAACTATAAGTTTCTTATCTTGCCTCGTAAATTTTTTTCATGAAATTTTTTAAAGGACACCACTAGATACTAAACCACTTTCATGGTTATCTAGCGCATTACTTATTTCTCTCACTACTTCTTAGGCTAAGTGCCAAATTTTTAAACTCAAGTGTCAAATAAATGAATTCAATGATTCAACTTTAAGATACACTCAACTTACATTTCAATTTGGACTGTAGCAACTTCTGTTGATAAACTCACACACAGACACACACACACACATGCACATTTTTTTATATGTATTTACCTATGTGTACAATTTTCGCTATGCAGTTATAACTCGTGCATAACTTTTTTTAGGTAAAATCTTACTATTTTTACAATTATAGATAGTAGTGATTATCAATTTTTTTTTTTATTTTTTATAAATATTCATGTATACTTACATAATAATTAAAATCAAATTAGCCCCATTTCATTCATATAAATACGTATATATTTTATTATGCTCCTTTTTTATATTATTTGGATACAAAGTACTAAATAGCGTTATAAAATAATAATCATCATTATCTAAAATAAGAACAGTGTTAATAAATTTTTTCAGTATGTTAGAAGTACTTATATATGATAAAGTACTTATAGAAAACTAGTACTATATAGAAGTACTAGTTTAGATAGAAGTACTTATATACATTATAATGTTAATAATCAATAAATAATCTAGGAAAGAATATATTGAGTATCATATGAATATTAAAAAAAAATAAAGGCTTAATGTATTGTAAAGAACACCAATAATTTATAATTGGTCTCAAAATAAATTCATATGCAAATTTAGTCTTCATTGCTTTTGAAAAATTTAGTTTTTATTGATTATAAAAATATTAACTTTAAACCCAAATTATTGTTTTTTTTTTTTTGTAATTCACATATTCTGAAATTGGTTTAATAAATCAGTTATATTATCCAAGTATTTCGACTTTACCCCTAATGCCAACTTTAAGAAAATTGTATATATATTTTTTTAAATTAAAACAAAAAACTCTTTGTTATTAACGTACATGATAATTTATGTATGTCCCAACTACTTGAATGTCATGAAAAATTGAAACAACTCATTCACGTAGGTAATTAAATTGGGTTTTATTATGATAAGCTGGATTTGAAAACCAAAATTAAATGAATATTTTAATTATTTTCTCGTCTACTCATAAAAAACTACATAAGCGATTGTCATCGTAATGAGTGCTATTAAATATTTCGTTTTTGAATAAAATTAAATCTATTATGTTAAATATGGAAGAAATAGATTTATAGTTTAAGATTTGAAAGAATTATATGATATATTAAATTAGAGAACTAGCAATGTCCTGTAAAAATATTACCAGAAAATATTTAGCATGGTACCACTATAAATTACCTCTAGAATAAAAAAACATAAATGCGAAAGACATAAATGTTTTATCTCATACATAAACTATTAAATATTTGTAGCATGTGTTTTTATTTTTATTAAATATTTAGTTATTGCCTTTGCATTTCCTTTCTTATTTTTGAAATAAAAAAAATATGAATTGTCCATCTAATTATATAACAAGACCGATTCTTCAACAATTGTCCTTCTACGACTGCAAAAAATCACAAAAATCATTGTTAAAATAAGCAACAATAAAAAATAGCTTTACTATTATTATATGGTTTTTATGAAGCATAAGAACAATTCACGATATTGCCTCTCTGAAAACTTTTAAATTTATTACATTTGCATACATTAATGATTTATTGAAAATACTCAGTACATATTTAAATAAACGATTGAATTTTCAATATTTTTCAAATGTTGTTCTTTATATTAAGAAATTCATCTGTATGTCTTATTAACATGCAAACACAATAAAATATATCAATATTCTTTGAATGAAAATATGAAAATCAATATTTTATCTAATTTAAATTTTTTATATGGTTTAAATTTTTTTTTTTTTTTCAGAAACATATTTTCTGAAGAATTACGATTATTCAATTTTAGATGTCTTTATTTATGACAGCCACTTACAATCAAGTTTGCGTCTTTTTTCTGCTCATTTTTATGATGCAATATAAGTCATGAATACTTTTACGATTGTACAAAAGTTTTTATAAGTGTTTTTTATTTAACCCTGATATCTTTCTTTTGTTGTGTAGAACATAATTTTGGTTTCGACGAAACATCATAAAAATGAAGAAATTAGCATAAAATAGCATTATCAGGCTAATTTTTAATCATTAACCATTTACAATATTTTATAACGATCAATTAAATGATTGAATTTCAATTAATTAATAATCTATATACCGTATCCGATTTTACTGATGCAAACTTGAATGATTACTACTTTTAAAATAGAAAAATGTTCTCATGGCATTGATTTTCATTATCGTATCTGTATAAAGGGTATGTATTTATCTGAAATGCATTACTTCTCAGTTTAATTTTTTTTTATATTAAGGAACAAACTTATGTATACAAAAGATTGTTTACTAACTTATTTAGCATTGTATGCGACAGTATCGTAGATTTATATTTCTTTTTAGATACCAATTCATTAAAATTTCCTTAACTTTATAATTAATTGCAAACATTATCTAGTTCACTTGATTAACATATTATTGTTAATCAATCAATATGGTCAATCACCCAAAACGTATGAAGTTATATACATTTTAAGTATTAAAGATTTATATAAAACGGACAACAATAAGCAAGACGAAGTACTTCTGATATTGGTGATATAAAACCCAGCGACTCAGAAGATACTAACGGCATTTTTAACAGTTAATTGTTATAGGAAATGACGACTTTACAAAATTAAGAATCATTAATAAGGAAAAAAAAAGAAAAAAAAATTAATTTAAAAATAAATTAAATAATAATAATGAATTATTATAACAGTAATTATAATAATAATAATAATTTAATTATTTTAATTAATTATTATTATTTTTTAATTAGCAAAATTTTCTTTGTGGGAGCCAGAAATGTTAAAGAAGTAAACACTAGATTACTAATTATTTTCATGATCTTTTGCTTCTATATATCAGATTTATTTTTAAAATTGATTTACAAAATAATTTTTTTGTTATTTGACAAAAATATTAATATAGAGAAGGAGAATTTACATACATTTTGAAATTCATTGATTTGCTTTCCAAACCTGGACGTTTCTGAGGTATACTGTAGGTGTAGAAAAAAAAAAATATATATAGGACCACGTTAACCAGCAATGAATAGTTAAGAACGATTGAATAACTTAAAAGGCAGGAACAACAAATGGTTAAGGAAAGCATAATGTTCAAATTTTATTCTTGAAAAGTATATTATTTTTTTATATTCAGCAAACAAACAAATGCTTTTAATTGATGATCATGTGACAAATTATATACACACATAAGTATATAGACATATACTCATGATTATAATTATACAGTTTAAATATTGTTTAAGTATACAACCCTACTACGTCAGGAACTCCTTCATATTACTTCACCACTTCTTTTGACTGAGAGATTCCCCCATGGGATGATGGATATAACCGGGTTTCCCTGAATACCCCAAAAGTCTTATTTAGAAGATATCTAAGTCTGAAGAATTCCACGACGTCTTTAGCTAAAACTTTCATAACAAAACGCTTTTCTTATTAATGTATATTCAACATGAATAACACAAGATCAAAAATATCTAGTAATAAAATATAGTTAGACGCTGTGTAATAATTTAAGAATAAAGTGATTCTCTATTTGAACCCTAAATTATATTGTTTATCTCGTTTTCTTTTATAGAAACCAATTTATTTCTCTTTGGCAATTGTTACTAGGAGTAAACCAATTGTTTTTATTTAATAATTGCAAAACGGATGGGGAACATATCTGCTCGAATGAAATGTAACGTGATATTGTTATTGCAATATCAATCAATTTCAGATTTGAAAATTATGAAGCAATATATTACACCAGAAATATTTGATAGTAAATGCCAGAAATATATATTTTTCTAAATTAGTACCATAAGTTAAACGTATTATATGTAACTATATAATATTGCAACTTCCAATAAAATTTATTTTTTATGGAATGTTTTAAGATTTGATCCAAAAATATTATATTATGGAGAGTAAGTTAGTGAAACATTTATTATATTATTGCAAAAGATATTTCTTTTATATTTTATTTACTCAATAATTCTTCTAATTCAAGGATTTTGTCAGATAAGTTTGTCTCGAGGAATAAATGAAATAGTAATTTTTAAATTTTGTTTGCTAATATATTTTTGAAATGTAGAATTAGATCATTTCACAGTGTATTTTACTTTCCATTTATAAATTTAATTAAAACACATCACGAATCTTTGTTGATTTTTAATTTGCATATCAGAATTTTAATTTTGAAATAATTTTATAATATGTACGTTATTTTAGTAAACATATATTATTCACCAATATCTTTTTTTCTTTTTTTTGCATAAATTCCTTAAAATACATGTTATAAAAATTTTTACATTTAGACGAATAAACAAATGAACCATATCATTTGTTGTTATTTTATTGTAAAAACCTAATCAAATTCTTTTAGGTAAATATGAGTTTGTAAGATTAAAATTAGAACTTCTCATGAATACAGTAATTATTTCTCTGATATAAATTTTAATTAATATATTTGGAAGAAGAAAATTTAATTGGTAGTTAAGTGTTACAGATTAAGAGCAGTATATTTTTGCTTTATATTTTTACATCAGCGCTGAAGTTTCTTTTAATGATATGTAAATAAAAGATTTGTTGAAAGAAATTAATATGGAAAAATTTAATATTTTAATACATATATGAAATTTAATCGATTAGATAAATCAGAACTGTATATAGCTTACTTTCCAAAAGTATCAAAGCTACAATTTTCTCTTCATAAATGTTTAAGAAATACTCTGATTAAACTATTTATCATCTAAAGCATTTTATTACACATGCAATTTGAACATATAATTTATTATTAAATTAGGAAATTACAATACATTTCTGTAAGAGAAAAACTTGAACTGTAAAGGAAAATAAAGAACCTTAGTAATTTTTATTCAGAAATTAGTTTTATGACAATATTTCCATTATTATAAATTAGCCCAAAAAATTTAAATTCATGACGTATGAACTTTTTTTCAGTTATCTCCAAAGTTATATATTATTGATCTATATAACTTTAGATCAATAATAAATGTATTATTCTATTTCAAAGAAAGCAAGAGAATTGAAAAATTAGCGAGAAGAATATAGAACAGTAAAACAGAGAAGGTAACAGATAAATTTAGAGAAACAGAAATAAAGAATAGTACGAAAGAAATATATATATTAGAAGAATATAGAGATAAGAAGAAATAGAAAAGAGAATTTAGAGAACAGAAAAATATTTTTAACAATAAATATTTTTTATCTTTCATATGGAAAATTATTAAAAAAAGAATTATTGTTCCCTTTCATAATTAATTTATTATTAAAATTCAAAAATTAAAACTATGATCACTATTTGCACACCATTTTGTATTAGTAAAATAATAAATTCTGAGAAATAAAAGAACTATTTTTATCTAAATATTTTAATTTGCATGTGTATATATATATTTGTGTCGGAAAATTAGGTTATTTATTAGCATTTTAATTTTCACTTTAAATATTATTCGAAATAAAAAAAATTAAATATATATCTATATATTATAATTTACTTACTGTGTATATTGAATTTTTGTGTCATAAAATTGTTATATAAAGCCCATAAAAACTATTAATCTCATTTAATGTGTCTTTCAAGATTTCTTAAAATCTACATGGAAAAGCTAAACAAATAATTTATTGTTTGGTTCCGAATATTTAACTCATTTCCGTAAGAGGAAATGTGAACTCATGATGAATAAGACAATCAATTTTCTGATTTGAAGCGTTAATTAATACATTTGTGGAGAGTAGATTTAATTTGCTGTTAGTTTATTTGGCCACTACATTTTAATCTGGCCCTTCTAAATCTCTTTCGAGGTCATAAAATGGAAATGTGTTCCAAATCAATGGCATTATGCTCACACTGGTCAACGAATTCCAAGGTTTCTGGACCCCCTTCAAATACCCGTCATTTGTAAAAAAGTAAATACGTTTAATCACGTCCAAGGCGGAGAGCGAAAGCCTGGTTCGATCCAAAAGCTAAGTTTGGATTTTCATTAGCAGAGGCCCAGAATATGCACCTCATTAAAATTGCCTACTGAAAGCCTCGAGGCAACATGGAAGGGAACGACTACAGCGCCCTCTGCCACCGTTTGTGTCTAATAGAGGTCGGCTCTAAAGTCAGCGTCATTAGGATCACTGTGATGGCTCACAGAAAATCTTTCTGTGGTCGGGATGTACGCATGAATAATTAACTGTATTTGTTCGGCTGGCGAAGTGAGGAGTTTTGAGTTAATCAAGTGCGCATAAATTATGATTGGAAAATTTTCAATTATCTGTTCGCTGTCGGAGGAACTGATAGCCTTATTATGGGTCGATCCGGGTAATTAACGGCTGTTTCGCGCACCAAATCGAAAAGGGGGGTCCCTGCGAATTAAATGCAAACGAATAAAAATATTTTAAGTCTGGGAATTTCCTGGAGGCATTTCCGTATTTTAATTCCAGTTAAGTAGGTGTGGTGTGTTTCGGGCTGAGATTAAATTTGCAGTGAAGATATTTAGATATCGCCAATTTTCTTTAAAGTTTATCGTAAAATAACTTTTTTATCTATTTTGAGGGTTTATAGCTAGATGTGTTTAAATATTAAGGTAACTGCCCGACTCTTAGTCCAATGGTAACGTGCACTCTAGCGAGCAGGTTAGTTCATGTTTAGATTCGCTGATAGCTTGCGTTGTTGTCACTGCATTTAAAAACGATGAGTGTCTATGGTAATTGTGATAATATAAAAGCCTCTCGAATCAACATCGTGTATGAGTGTGTCACATAAATTTATCCAATTCAGTAGATAAAATAATTATCAAAGAGGATTTCAAATCGCCAAAAAATATTATATCACAAGGAATTTGATAGGTTTTATATATAGAAATAGGAATCAATAAAAAGGGAAACGTTGTCAAATATTCGGCATACTGTTTAATATATTCAGTACATCACAAAATAAAATTATGATTGTATTTGATTTGATTTTCTTTTAAAAAACTCATCAAATTTAACATATTATTTAAACCATGTGTCAATTAATACAATTCTAATAAGCTTCCTGTGGATAAAGCTATCAACAAATCTAAAAATTTAACTGCAAATATATCTGAAGCCACAAAAGACATTTGTGAGTATATTAAAATTTGATTTTAATTCATAGCAACATATAATAAACATATTTTAGGTTTACAGGTTGTTTTATTCCAAGGACTCTAAATATTTTATTAGTATGTAGAACGTTTTTTAAATAGTCTTTAAGATTGTCCCACATAAAAAAATAAGGGGCAAATTTTCCGTAAAATGGAAATGAAAAATCAAATCCTCCTTCATTAAAATTCGATGAACTTTTCCTGACATACATCGGCAGAATACCAAAAAGACGATATATAGCACAACCTCCCCCTCGAAACCCAATAATTAAAATTTTTATGTTTGATTCGAGGCAAGGGCAAAATAACCAAAATTTTTCTGATTTAAAAAAAGGGCTCGAATCATGCTATACTGCATATGCCATGCAAGGTTTTATGCGATTATGGGGCGTAATATGGTCACAATCAAGGCAACCGCTGTTGGAATCTTTATTAAATATGATTTAGAAGTTTTATTTGCCTTTTCAAATACAAAATTTTTTAGGTTAGGGTGATTAACATTTGTATCAACATTTAGCTATTTTAGCTGAGGGTCAAAATAAGAAAAATAATTTTCTTTAGATATATGAAATTGAAAAAACACCTTCACAGAATGATTATATACTGATTTTACGATTTCTGAAAGTGCTTCAGAATACTTTAAGAATTGAAATACATCAATAAAAAATAATAAATCCAAAGCAATTACCTACTAAAACTTTTTCGATGGCATGTAATTTAAAGTTTATAAGTAAAATAAGTTTTTAAGTATAAATAAAAACAGAAATTTGTTAATCATTTCAAGTAAATGTTGCCAAATATTTTGTATAGTGTTTGTAATTTATTAAATACTTGGAGTCGTACTGCAAATGGTTTTGATTTCTTTTTATGATTTATAATTAATTCATAATAATCAATTTCTATAAGAGAGTAGATAATAGGAGCGTTATTTAACATTTGAACTTAGAGAGTATTGAAGATTAATGAGCTATGAACAATTCTTATCTAATTAACATCACTTCAAATACTGAACTGCAAGACATTGGAATGTAATGTTAAAATGTATGTATAAACAATATATAAAATATATTAAGATACATAAATAAATTTATTTAAAAAGTAATTCTTGTTATATTAATTTTATAATTAATTTTATTCATAGTGTTAACAATGAATATTTTCATTATTTTATTGCTAAACATACCTAGATGACTATCTTTATTTTATATTTTGGTTTTATATTTATTTTAAGAACTAATATATATAAATTTTATTTTATAAATATAAATTACTAAATATTTTAGCACTATAAAAAAATTTTTCACAGCTGAATTTTAATCATCAGAATTCCTTCAGTCATTATAAACTATTACCAGAATTTTAGGAAAATATGGGAAGTACTTAAGGAACAAGTTGAAAAAAAATAAGCAATAAAATATTCCTTAAACCCAGTTTTATACAATTCTATTTATTTTTTTTTTACCGTTGGTAATTCCATAATGATGCTTTAATAACTCATAAGAACAAGAAAAATTAATAGTTCATTGTTAACTATAGTAAAGTGACATTAAAAAAAGTATTGATTGCTACAAGTTAACTATTATTTTGGAGTATCTAGTCTAAATATTTACAATAAATTTTTTAATATTTAGAATAAATAAAAAATATATAAAAATAAGAAAGTGGTGATCATTGAGATAAAGGTTTAACGAATTTTTTTTTATTTTAATTTGTATCTTATTATATTAGGAGATGTTATTATAAATATAAATATTCCATGCATTGCACTTTTTAAGATCTTTCATATATTACTACTACTACTACTACTAAACCACACCACATCAATTAGAGCTGAGAAGCTCCTATATATTGTTAGTGATGTGTGTAAATTTAATGGATGAAAGCGGTAATATTTTTGCAGAATTCCCTTTCTGGCTACAGAAGCGTAACAATGAGGAAAACAGTAGAAAATATATCTACATTCTATAGGAAACAGTAAAATATTTATATAAATTAACAAAAAAAAATAAGATTAAAAAAACCGAAAACAAAAGGGAAAAATATGAAACGTGGGAATACATAGAAATGTAAAATAAACATTAAGAAAAATTTGGAATAATTTTAAAAAAGCACTACAATACAAAAAACATACCATTTATGAATATGTAAATCAGAGAACGGAAGGAAGTAATCATCAAAGCAATTAATAAGTATGTAAATAATAATTAGAAAGACGAGTGACGGCTGATAAAAAGTGTAAGAATAAGTCTGCAGAAAGAGATGATGCGAAATTATGAACAATGGAAATATAAAACACAGGAAGATAATACATCAGAGTAAATATAATTAAAGAGCAAAAGTGCATAGCTAAATAATTGGTATTTACATAAAAAGCATTAGGTAAATGCAAATTAAAAATTAATATAAGACCAACTGCATATCATCTGCAATTGAATCTTAATATTGAACAAAAAAACTATCTAAATGATCCTAGATTTTATAGCAATATATAGGGTTGTCATAGACATTTTTCTCTGTTTGAAGGCGCAGTCAGCAAAGACAAATGAGGGTAATAAACAAAATTTCATATATGTGTACTGTGAAACCCAAAGGCAGAATGAATATGTAAATCAGAGAACGGATGATTTCTGCACAAAAAAGTACCAAAGTATAATATAGGAGTGATTTTTTTTTATGCTTCTGTCATATATTTGTTAAGAAATTTGCATGATTTAGGCACATGAAACAGCTGGCTAATATTTTCTGAAGAATACATCCTTGTTTTTCGGATATAAGTGTGGCACCTTAAATTTGCGATATATTTTGGTGGTGTTGCAAAACTATGTTCTTTGAAAAAGAGCATAAGACAGAGCAACCACATAAGATGTTACAAGCAAACAGTTTATGCTCAGCTGTAGAGAATTTCATGCACAAGATGCAAAATCTTGTATACAGGAAATGCAAGCACATTAAAAATGTTGCCCTTTAACCAGAACCTATAATTTGGGTAAATGAAAGGCTATTTTCGATTGTATCATTCTGCATGTCATTTATCATTTTAACAATTAAAATGTTCATTATTTTTTTTTTTTTTTATGAATTTATTTTATTATTAACCAGTATTCGGTTCTCTACAGTACCAAAATCTCTCCTATTATTATCCTTTTTTTTGGAATTCATCTCCTATTTGTCTTCCACATTCTTTTATGTCTTTAAGATTTTAGTTCTTTATTTTCAATAGCAAATGCATCCAAACATAGCTCCCATGTAAAAATATATCTGAAATAACATATATAAACACTTTTCAGAAATTAATTACAACTGCGAACCTACAAAAAAAATTATTCAAAAGCAAAATTTATTATGGAAAGGTATTCGCCAGTTATTTTGCAGTACAAAAACATAATAAAATCTCGGCTATCCCGCTTCGTAAAAATTAAAATGTTTCATATCTGTTTTGTTTTTGTAGCATATTTGTTCCTTTTTTCTGCATTTTCCAGGTTACTTTTCCTAATAACATTTAAATTTTTTTTCTTATACAATGTGTTTCATAAGTATCTCAAGCTGAGAAAATCTACATGTAAATCTGTCTGGATTCTTTATAATGTAATTTTTTTTTCTTATTTCAAGACTGTTATTTTATGCACTCCATTATTTCTGAAGAAGATCTTTAATCTTCTTTTCTTGTTTATAATATACTTGGTGTAAAAGTATGTTTTTAAGGAAAAGAAATATATTTCCTGATATTTTTAGAATTTCACTTAAATAAGGAAGCACTGAGACGTTTGAAATCGTTTGTTTGAATTACATTTGAAATAAGATAAAACTTTTTATAATGCCTTAAAATGATAGTGTGTATATAAAATGTAATTGAATTTACTATAAATTGCTAAAAAAAAATACAAAAAAACAGAAATGCATGTTGCACATTAAATGTCCTCGATCTTTTGTTTACCTGCTAATAAATTCATTTTTTTATTATAAATAACAAGGACTGAATTGAATTAAATATAAAGACACATTTTATAATATAATAAATAATCAAAATAAATTCATAAGGAAATGTAGTTGATAACATTTATTTAAAAATCTAAAAAATTTTTTAATTAATTATCAAATATATAAATTATTTAATATAATTTTTATTCATATAAATACAGCTCCTAATGATATGTATGGCATATATTTAAAATAAAAATGATTTCAAATGATTTCTATTTTTTAATAATATACTTTCATTAATAATGTCTATATAATAAATAATGTAGATGAGTTTAATAAATATATAAAAACTTTTTTTTTTAAATAATAAATGTTTTCAAAAACTGTATTAAGACAAACATTATTCCTTTGAAATCTCTAATAATAAAGTTCTAGTCAAAATTTTATTTCGAACAAGAAATATATATCCATATTTTCATTCTGATGACACCTGCCCATCTGAAATTAAAACAATGTAAACAAACTAAATACCTAAATACCCAAAAATAAGAGGACTGTTAAATATTAATACAAGTATTAATACAATATATATATATATATATATATATATATATATATGATTCAAAATGTATGTAAATTTGCCGCCTTTTAATTAAGTTTTGAATATTAATTTTATTTTTGATAATTTAAAATTTGAATTTATATTATACCAAGGAATTATTACCAACAGTGAAGTGTTAAAAATCTTTTAATACTAAAAATTCACTTTATAAAGAGTCATGATATTACCATTTAATATACAACAGCAATTTTTTTTTGTTATGCTTCATGATTTTAAACAAAAATTTATCAATATCATGTTTTTGATAAATACAGAAATTATTCGATTTTTATAAAACTATTAGTATGTTTAAAAATAATTATTATTATTTATGATTATTAATATAATTATTTTGAAAGAATTTTTACACATATTTCCTTTCAGTATTTAACATATATGTCACAAAATATAATGATTTAATGAGTAAAAATTGTTTCATATATAATTTTATAAAGGATTGAATGAAGTGCTTTGAGAATTTGTTGCTATTCATTAAATGAAATGAGTATTGTCCATAATACCTTTCAAAGAATTCGCTTTATTCTGAAAAACTTTTGAATCTGAGAACTCGAACTGGTCTAAATTACTTTCGGTAATTAAAATTACAGATAATTTAATTAGTAAGTAAAAAGTTTTAATTGCTATTTCTCTAGATTCCATTTGAGATCATCTCTTAATTAGTAGAAAATGAAACAAAAAAGAAAGAATGGTTAATGAAACTCCTGGCGTTTGGCGTTAATTTGAAAGTTTATTATTTTTTATGCAATGAAATGTTTTTATAAAATTACTAAAAAATATTTGAAACAAGATATTGCATTTTTTTAAAAGCATTTTGTTAATTAGAGGATCTTACTGTACATTCACATTGTATTTCACAGTAAAAAAAATACGTTTTCTTGGTATAATTATGTTATAGTCTTTTTTTTAAACTGAAGCAAAATATTAGTTTTTATTTCATGAAGCATATGAATTTAATAGATATATTTGCAATAATTCTACTAAAAATATATTTAAAAACAATATATAACTGTTAATAGTGAACGTATATAAATAGAGATTTCGTAGAAAATTTTGATTTTTTTATAAAAAGAAAAGCTTGTCAAAAATTTAATAATTCAGAGAATTAAAATTTTTATTTTATGAATTTCAAAAAATTATTTTTTTCAACTAAAATATTTTCTTATTTTTATAGATAAAATATATATTTTTGATGATGCAGTTTTCAAGAATTAAAAATATATATCACAGAAAGTACTAATATAATAAAAGATAGTATGGAATTTAAGTGTAATTCTTTTTAAGCTTTTAGGATTTAAAAAAAAGAGAATCAAATCCTTTCAGATAATTTGAATACATTTGTAGACAAAAAAGTTTTCTTAATATTTATGAGAAAATAAATTAAATATTTAAACTTAAGAAAAGAATCTTCATTCTTTAAAACAGTGAATTGGATAAATCTAATATTTGAAATCTCTAACATTGAAACTTAAAACTATTTTATAGAAATAAAATTTTAGTTGTTTATATGTTTTGATCATTAAATTCTATTACAATCAAATATAAATAAATAAATAAACAAAGAATTAATGAAAATAAACAAAAATTACACACAAAAATTAATCCTAATTTTCTTATATTAATAAAACAAATTTGTTTTTCAATTGCATATTCACTTCATATTTTTTATTATGTAGTAGAATAAATGTATCGTAATAAATCTCTAATTTACAAATAATATTTACGTCGAAAATTTCACAAATACTGGATATTCTTATTTAAAATCTTGTAAAAAAAATTATCGTCATAAAACTGTACTTATGGAGAACACCTATAAACATAAAATTCATTTTAATACCATATCCTAAAAGGTAAAAGCCATAAACAAATAACTTAAATGTAGTAAGTTAATCGCATATTTTCATTCATTAAATGATCGAAATCATGGTCCATTCATCAATGATCCATTTTATCATGGAACAAATAAATTCAACACAATACAATATGTCCGCAAATCCATTATGAGGTTTAATATAATACCGGTTGATACAATAATGAGGATATCCAACATTATTGATGAAAATCTTATATATTGTACATTAATATTATAATGTCAATATTAATGTGTATACTTTAACTATACATTTTAACATTATTTTACATCTTTAATGTTATTGTTAATGTACATATTGAACGCTATTCAGATCAAAGTGAACATCATTTTTAAAAAGATTAACTCAGGTCATCTATGTCTAGAACGGCCTATATGTAAAAGACTAAACCTTATCTAAGTTTTTACCATGAATGGTATTATGTAACATATACGTATTTTATCATCAAAATTTAAGAGTAACACTTCTAAAATGTGACATAACCGGTATTCGAATCACTCTAATCCCTTTCAAGTCCAAACTAGAGATTTATCCCTGCATCAAAAAATTAAAAAAAATAATAATAAAATAAATTTATAGAACATTTTATATTGCATCATCGGCAGTCATTATTTATTCATTTTATTGCATCCCATTCATTATTTATTGCATTCATTTTATATTGCATTCTTGGCATTCATTCATTTATTGCAGCATTCATTTTATATTGCATCCATGAATGATAGGCTGGCTAATTCGATAAGCCGGTCACCAGATTTTTATTATTTATTAAATAAATAATAATAAAATTTTATAGAACATTTTTATATTGCATCCTCGGCATTCATTTTTATTGCATCCTTGGCATTCATTTTTATTGCATCCTTGGGATTCCTTATTTATTCATATGCAGCATTCATTTGATTCATTTGATTGCATCCTTTTTTTATTTTCTTGTCATGTTATGAATGGTAGGCTGGCTAATTCAATATTGCATCCTTGCCGGTCACAGATTTTTATATTAATACAATTAAGAAGGCTTAAATATTTTAATAGAGAGTTTAAAGAATTAAAGTGAAATTGACTTACAATAACCACATCATCAACAATTGTCATTCATACTAAAAACAAGTCTATTTTGCAAGCAAGTTCGAAGATGTACATTCACAGCGATTCTTCTGAAAGGTAGTTTCTGCTTGAAGACACAGTTTTCTAAACCCAGCAGCATGGATTTCAAACAAATGCGTGCAGTTTCCGGCCCTCGAATAGAAACGGTGTCTATGAATAAAAGGTGCCGGCGGATTGTCAAAAGTCACTTGATAAATAAGTCCTCCTATTTTCTCGGGAGAAGGACTTGCCAAACTGCTTACTCACTTCCTACTGGAGAAAGATGAAAAAGAAGAGGGAGCATGTGGTTTTATTTCGAAAAGGGAACTTGTAATAACGAAAACGGCGAATCTAAAGACCATTATTCCATTTATATTTTAATATATACATGCAAAATTGAAGTGAAATATTTCTGAGGTTTTCTTTTTCGTACAATTTAAAAATTAACACTTTAAGAAAACCATATATCTATTAAATTGAAAAAAAAAAAAAATCATATATTTGTTTGATGTACAATCAAAATACGCGATAACATGCAGTTTTTGAAACAAATTGTGCAAAAATAATTTTAAATAAATTTTTTCATTAAAGAAAATATAACATATTTTTAAGGATTTTAAGAATGAAAGAGTTATTTTTTAGAAAATTAAATATATAGCAAAATAAATTAGCTATCGTAAATAAGTATTATAATGTGCAAGTTGACAAACTATATTGTAACTGGGTGTAGTTGGGTTGAGATACTTGAGGCACAGGTTGGAGAAATCACAACTTTATTTGCACACGCATAGATATCACACACATACAATTAGATACATACAATATATTACACATTTAAAATATAATACAGATAATTATAGATTCGTGGAAGGACTCCATTCTAAGCCGAAAATCTGAAACTTCCGCTACGTGCAGGGTGCGCAAAATATAATTTCGCTCGTAATGAGAGACTATAAGCTAACCGTTTCTCAGCGAAATATTAAAAGCTCAAAAAAGATAGAAAAGACAAATTTTGCTTAAATTTTCTTTCTCTTTGAATGAATGAAAAATTTCTCGAACATTGTCAACAAATAAGATTTTACATTAATTTAATAAGCGTTTTATTATCTGGTTTGATTTTGTAACAAAAACGTTGTAAAATGATTAGTCATATGTTTTTTTGATTTATAAATTTTGATACCCGTGCTTAAATTTTTTATTCAAATTAGGTTTTGATTCCTTACAGGCTTGTGTATTTAATAAGTTAGTTAATTTATTAGGTATATAAAAGTAGTAATTAATTATTTGAGTTATTAATCTTGTACAACCACACCCAATTGTTTTGAGCGAAACTTTAAAATGTGCCATGTATTTTACAATAAATATCGTGGAAACAAATAAAAAATTATGTAGACGGGAATCTTGTTTCATTTAGCGACAGAAACTCTGATGTCCTGATCTGCAGTAATTTAGAAAACATCAAATAAAATATTTTCTAAAATTTATTTTTATTATTTAACTAAAGCCGGAACAAGATTTCTATTTTATTCTTGTATCAAAATCTAAAGCTATTTTTTTTAAATTATTATTTAAAATTTTTAACCAGAATGAAAATACGATTCGGATGGAATTGGCGCATAGAGTTCAGTTTATACTCAAACGTTTTCCATCCAAGCCTAAATTAAAAAATATGGAAAAAAAAATCTCAGAAAAATTTTTTCACCAATCCTTTAATCAGTCATTGACAAAAAATTAATACTTTATTTACAATTTAGAAGATTAAAACCGTTTTTAACGCTGTCATTTATTTGACGGAAGGAAAATTAAAATTTAGTTTTTCGAAAGCAATATGATATACACTGGTGGACAAAATTAAGAGATGGAAAGCATTTTCGCACATTTCTCTAAAAATACCGCACAAAACCTGGACAGTTGATTGCCATATATGGTCACTGTAGCGCTATTGGCCCTGAGATAAGTTTACGTATTCTTGTGGGCGTTGCTAAGCCAGCAGGAGGTATAAAAGTCTGCATCAAGCTGTTCCTCTCATTCCACTCTTCAACACAGTTGCAGATTTTAGTGCATTTTTTGAAAAATCTTGTTGTTTCTTGCTGGTTTTTAGGTGAAATGAGTGAACATCATCGTTTAGACGAAGGTATGAGGTGGAGAATTGTGGGTAGACTTGAGGCAGGCCAGTCCCAAGCTCAGGTTGATAGGGAATTGTATATAACACCAAGCGTCACTTCCAATTTGTGGAGTCAATTTAAAACTAGTGGGACAGTATGCAGACGACCAGGACAAGGTTACCCGAGGGCTACAAACGGCCAATGAAGACCGGTATTTGTTCCTTTCAGCCAAGCGCACAGCCACTCGATTGTCTAGGGCCTCGCGGCTGCTACAGGAACATCAATTTCGAGTCTCCATGAAGAGGACTGTATGCCAGAAAAGCCCGCTATTTGCATCCCACTCCCTCCCTCCCACAAAAGAGCGCGTGCAGAATGGTGCAGACAACATCAAAATTGGACACAGCTTCAATGGGCTAATGCTCTATTCACCGATGAGTCAGATTCTGTTTACAACCTGATTCTGGACGGTTATTGATATGGAGGGAACCTGGAACCCGATACCATCCTAGCAACATTACCGAAAGGGACCATTATGCTGGTGGAGGAGTCATGGTTTGGGCAGGGATCATGCAAGATACCCGCCCACAGTCCCATGTGTTTGACAATGGTTCCGTGAATGCCCAGAGGTACAGGCAGGGGAGGTCTTAGAGCCCTATGTGCGTCTTTTCAGGGGCGCTGTTGGCCCTGAGTTCATTTTTATGGACGACAATTCGCGACCACATAGGGCTCTCATGGTTGATTAGTATCTGGAAAGCGAGGATATTCAACGAATGGATTGGCCAGACAAATCCCCTGACTTCAATCTATTGAACATGCTTGGGAGAGCTATTGTAATGCGCCAACCTCTCCCCAGAACCATTCTGGGTTAAAAATTGGTCTGGTGGAAGAATGGGAGGGTCTTCCACAAGCCCTCCTTAACCCCTTATTAACACTATGCATACTCTCGTTGTGCATGCTGTCTGTCTGTCAGGGGTGACCATACACCATACTAGAGGCAACACACACACTGTACAGGCCTCACTTTCATTGTCATCTTTTATCCTTAAGTTCAGACTACATTGGATTTATTGGCAATAGGTCATGCCAGTGAATGGCACTTTAATTTATGTTTTGCATACTTTATTATCATGGAATAAGCTATACCCATACCAAATTTCACTTATTTATATTCAGTATTTTTTAAGATATTTGGGAAAATGTCTTCCATCTCTTAATTTTGTCCACCAGTGTAATTTCAAATACCTAAAATGATTATGTAATTCCCATATTCAAAATTGTTTGTCAATTAAAAATAGCTAAATAAAAAAGTGATCATTTTTCAATGTGATGTGTTAGATGCCCAATTTAGTTTGATAAGAAAAAGAACATAACTTTCATTTGTCAAATTTAATATATATGGCTCCCATCATAATTTTAAAAAGCAATTTAGTTTTAACATTGACATAAAAATGAAGAACAATTTCAAAAGTAGTAAGCAATTATATTTATAAACATTGCTACATGCAATTTAAATGAATATTTATTTCGAAAATTGTAACAAAAAAAATGAAACTGCATATTTTGTCAAATAATTGCGTTATGCAAAAATAAAAAAATTTCTTTCTTTTCCATAAATCATTATTTAAAATTGTTTCAGCTTTTTATCTTTCCATCTTACGCAATGTTTTTATTTTTTTTTTTAATATTATATTTTTTTGCTTAACAACAAAACGTCTTAAACTTTGAAATAAAAAAAAGTACTTTTTTGTTTTGTCGTTTCCCGTACGTTTTTCAATGCTCTTATTTTCTCCTGAGATAAAAAATAAATGAAATATGCTGAAAGTTTATAAGGAACCAATCGTAAGCCACTTTTATTTTAAAAATTCCTGAGTGGATTGGATTGTGAAATAAAAGACAATTCACTCGAAATTTCGAAAAATATGAATCATGACTCTCCCGAGAATTTGAGAAGAGAAATGGTATCACATATAACTTTCTCTCTGTACATAAAAGCAAAAATAGAATCCAGTAACTTAAGACTCAGATTTAAGATGTTTCGCATTGAGTCTTTTGAAGTTTTATCTCTTAAATTTCTTTATATTGCATTGCTCGAGATTGTAATTCGAAGTTAACTTGCACTGAATAGCATTTTGTATAATTGCTTTAGCTGATTGAAATGTATTGATGCTTAAGGTAATATGCTTTCTAACCAAGACAGTTCACTGACCATATTTATACTAGCATATTACCGGCATAAAAATACGTTCATAGAATAGGATGATTAAGATGGAAGGTTTATATATATCACAAACCACACATGAAAGACAAAACTTCAGGATTCATGGGTAAAATATTTGAACTAATAGAAAAGTATTGAAGTTTAAGGTAATACGCTTCCCAATCAACACAGCTCACTGACCATATTTATACTACCGTACTACCCGCATAAAAGTACACACATAGAATAGGTGGATTTAGATGAAAAGTTTCTAATATCCCACAAACCACACATGAGAGTAAAAAAATTCAGGATTCTTGGGTTAAAATATTTGAACTAAAATAACAATCATTATCGAAAAAATCCGTTTGACCCTACATTTCAAAACATTAATTTTACAATAATCCTTGTATTCTTAATAGTATTCCATGAATAATTACACAACTTATATATGGATATTTATGCCCTTCCAGGTGAATTTCCAGTGTAAATGTCTAACATTTTAAAATTTTATTAGAAAAGAAAACCTTCTTCCATCAGCCATATTGTTTTAGTGGGGCCTGATGGCCGAATGTCTAGCGCTCTGGCGTTCGGTACCACAGGTATCGGGTTCAAATCCAAGCTTTGCCATGGGTGTTTGTAGTGGTTCGGGATCCACTTTAAGCTTTAGGTCCCGGTCCTAATAGGATCGTAGAGCGTTGCGGGAGCATTGTTACTCTGCGTCCGTGGCTTACCATCAAGCTACACGAGCCCCTGGGTAATGCAAAGTGAGTAACATCGGTGCAGCCCTTATGGCGAAGATCACGGTCTGTTTGCCAGCTGCATTAGAAGAACAAAAAAAAATATATATTCTTTTATTTGATTGAATTGGTGTTTAGGGTTTTGATCTTCCCAACCAAGACAGCTTACTGACCATATTTATACTACCATATTATAGGCACAAAAGTACATACATAGAATAGAAGGATTTCAATGAAAGGTTCCAATATCCCCCCCAAACAACATTTGGGTGAAAAAACTTCAGGCTTTGTGGTTAAACTTTTGAACTAAGCTAACAATCATTACAGAAAAAAAAAAACCCTTTTGAACCAACATTTCAAAACATTTTTTACATTATTCCTTTGTTCTTAATAGTATTACACGAATAATTCCTTAACTGATCGATGGATATGTATTGACTTCCAGGAGAATTTCTAGTATAACTGTCTACCATTTTAAAATTTTATTAGTAAAAGAAAACCTTCTGCCATCGACCATAGAGTATATTATCATTTTATAAAGAATGCTGGTCCACCAAGTTTCCTCCTTGCAATAAAATTGATTTATAAAATTTTTAGATTTTATTTTATCTCTATTTAATTAACTGGGAGAGAGGTACTTTGAGTGAAACAACGTTAATGATTTATTGATAATCGATGTTACAAAAAAAAAATGGCGTATAATTTTATTTATCAGAAACCTTTTTTTTTGTTTCCTTATTTCTTTAAATATTGGAATCATTAGACTTACGAATTATAATGAAAATTTACATATTAATTTGAAAAACAAATAAGGTTAAAAAACACTTAAATTTTAAAAATTTTAAATGTAAATTATAAATTTTAAATGCAAAGTTTTAATTTGTATCAAATTTAAATGATTTTTTTATATTTAATAATGGAGAGAAACAACAATTTAAATTTTTTTTTGAAATTGATGTTTCAATTCTATTGCACTGATGTCGCTATGTTCATCTAATCAAGAAAAATATTTAAAATATTGATAAAAAATGTAATCCTTTCCAAAGAAATTTTAGCAATCTTTCGAATAATCCATAATTTTAATATCACGCAACAGAAATTAAATCTATAATTTTTTTATTTCAGAAATTAGTGTAAAATATAATTCCAAAATATAGAGTATAGAAAATCATTTTAAGAATGAGCTAAAATAGGCTTATTCATGATATAAATATGTGAAAAAATCTCACTCTCCTTTTTTTTATATTATTCAGTAGATATTTCGAAAAATATTTTTCGTAAGCAAAATGAAATCCGATATCCGAAGGTCTCCTTTAGGACTTATATATCGCAAGCGTTTCGAATTTTTCTGGGTGAATCTCTGGGGTGTTTTATATGTTTTCTATAGTAATATATACCCACATTTATCCACATAAAAGTATTTTCCGTTGGAACTTTTAAGATACTTATAAAATTTTTTATTCAAGAAAAACTAACTCTTAAAATTGCTATAGAGTACTTTGTTTTACAAATAATATTGTAACTTCTAAATTTATTATTACTTTTGTATTGTAATTCTCTATAAATTGTATTGTAATTGTTTTGTAAATTCTTTACTTTTGTATTGTAATTTCTAAATTTATACCAATTCTTATGCATTCGGAGAAATAATTTAAATTCTAATATTGAAAAATTATGCCACAATAAGTATGTAAATAGAGTCTGAATAATGATGTTATCCTGCTCAATATCACCAATAGAATATACTAAATATATTTTTTTTACATCAAAGATACATGGAATCATAGATTTGATGAAAGGATATTGATTTTTGTGAGAATTTACAACAGCAGTTGCTTTCCACTGAAAGTGAAATTTGATTAAACCTGAAATCCCCATACCAAATAACTTTTTGTATTAAACTTACACCATTTTCCATCATGTCATCTTGCTTCTAAAAACAGTGACTTCAATATAGTACAATGGTATAGTATTGTATGCAATACATAGTCAGCAGTGACTTTAATGTACTGCCAGAAATAAGTTGAAAGTAATGACTGTAAAAATATTTTCGGAACATTTCAACATGAAATCTCCTAGCCGCTATCGTTAGTAGTTTGTAGATAGCTTCTTTAATTTGATGTCCCATTGAATTTTTACAAAGGGAATAATTAAATTAACGAATGAAATTAAAAATTAGCTTGTTGCATAGATCGATTCAGTCATACTTTTTTTTAAACTTTCTACAGATGAATTATTTTAAAATTCTATTCAATTTGTTACTTACAAATATGAGTTAAAATTATCAGATGCAAATGCTAATATATTCCTTTATTCTTCTGTTACATAAATAAATACACAATAATAATAAATAAGGAATTTCTAGTTTCATAATAATTTTAAGATCAATCGGCTTATTGAAGAAAAAACTTGGATCCATAGCATTTGGATGCATCCATAGCATAGATCTCGTTGGATCCATAGCATATATATCAACTATTACGTCAACACTGGCTGTGTCATCTGCGGTTGATGAAAAGATTTGTAAGATATATCTATATATTCTATACTCGGACATCCTGACTAGACAATTACACTCAAATGAAAAATGTATTATTTTGAAAATGTAGTTATTAATAATAATTTTACGATTATTTTCCAAATGAAGTTTCTTCAAAGATAATAAAAAAGGTATTTCAAAAATTTTAGAAATAACAAATGTTTATATTGCCCCTCTGCCTGATGCTCGATTTGTTACTTGAATAGTTTAGAGTAACACGTGAGGCGCCCTGGGTTTCCTCGCCATTTAAATCATTAACATTCGTTTGAGGTTAATTATCATTCGTTGGATTAACTCACACGCGCTGTTGGTATATAGAATCTGCATTGTTCCTTTTCTTCCAGTTGAGTCATTCGGTAAGTATTGTTGGAGAGGACTCAGTCACAATCAAGGGCACTCGATATTTTGCCTGATTTTGAAAGATTCTAATGTTGAATTTAATGGACGTCGACTGACAATTATTTTGTCTGGTTCCAAACTTGTCGTCAAACTTTGTCATTCTGCATTTTTTTTTTCTTGTTGTATTATTCCTTTATTTTATATTGTTGATTTTTTTTATAGCATTATAATTTTTTTTTTACTTTTTTTGGATCAGTTCACAAAACCGACACTTTCATTTGCAAATTTTCAAAATATTCCATTATTAATTCTCGGTGAATAACCATGAATAATTTCAAATTGTGCCTTAACTGCGGTTTTGCTCAATTTTTTTGCGTTTTTTAATTCGTAAATCCTTCATGATGGGGAATCACTCATGGATGTCATTATTGTGAGTAAAAGTGTTATATTGATCAGATCTACCATACCTTTTCCCAGAGGATATTGAATGGAATTCAAGATGTGATTTATTTCATATATTATGACAGCATTTTTCAAAATGATGAAAGCCTCTATTACTTATGATTCTGCTAGATAATCTAAAATCGCCAACAAAGCTTTTAAAACGTGTTGGAAGACAGTGTTTTTGACAGGATAAAGCCTAGTGAATCTTGAGAAGTTGTCAAATATGATGGGTAAATATGGATTCTCACGTGTACTTTTTACACCATATCCTAAATGAGAAATGTTAACAAAAACATTTTTTTATTTCTGAATTGATGCATATATCCTTGTTGTTTTTCACTTGGCATCTTGTTAAATAGGCATTCTAATCGCATTGCTATATGTTTCCGGAACTAACTCTTCATGTTCGGAGACTTGTACAATTCTTTTTTTTTTTTATACTGACAGTCTTTTCAGCAGAAAAACTGTCCCAACAGAATTTGGTAGTGTACGTTCTCTCATATCTTTTGGATCAAGTGTTGGTATTTCCCTTTTCGTTTTTGTAAAATTCTCCTGCATACTTGATTTCATTCGAAGATCTGTTTTGTGATCTTTTTTCGGTCATTCTTTTTATGTTCTTCTTTCTAAAATTTTCTTCTATCTTTTCTTAAAATTTTATAAGGATGCTGAATGGTGAAATCTTGTTCATATTCGCTTATTGTTAGTCATGGGAGCTCCGCTCATTGCATCTACATTCGTTAGATTAATGCCGATAATTTTTTAAATAGTCTACAGCAGGGGTCTCCAAACTATGGCCCGCCAGTGTCATTAATCCGGCCGCGACAGCGAATAGCTTATTGTTGCTGTAATAAGTAGGATAAAAAATCACATTAAAACACTAGAAATTATAGATAATGGCAGAAAAATTAAAACGGTTTTGGCCCTTGATACTTACTGGTATAAAGAGTATGGTCCTAAGGCTGGAAAGTTTGAGATCCCTGGTCTACACAGACATATACACATAGAAATAATAAATACGATTTTGAAAACGTTCACACACTTAAAATATATTTTATTAAGCTGAGATTTCTTACTAATTTTAATATTATTGCATTTAAAAATATATAACCATTATTAAAAAAAAACATACATATATATATTCCTCGCATTTAATATTTTTTTTCCTTAACGTATAAAACGGTTAATCATAATTAAGAATTTTATTTTTATACTAACTATTAAAATGTCTAAACTTACTTCAGAGTAAAATGTTTATATAAAAACACATTGCATTTTAAAGATTTTTTTAATTTTCTTCTAAATCAAATTCATATTTATTTGATATAATTAGTATTTATTTAAAATTTTTCAAACGTATCTAAAACGTGTAAATTCCTTTTATCCGAACATCGTTTAGAAAATACTTTCAAAGGAAACATTATTTAACCATATTAAAAAAAGTATTTTTAAATTTAAAAATAATTTTATGTAAAAACAAATTAGTATTATTAACGATAAGGGATTAAACGGGCATATCAGAAATAAATATTACGCTGTGAAAATTATTTAAATCTTTTTTAAGGAAATTATTATTTATTGCACATTATTATTATTTATTCACAAATTTACAAATTTATTTATAATTTGTAAAGCCATTTAATGCAAACGTTGTTTGGAAAACATATTATGTAACCATATTAAAAAAAGTAATTTTATGCATAAATATATTTTTATGTTTTATAAAAACAATATATATGTGTGATTAACGATGAGGGACTTTTAAGCACAAATGAATATGAATTAAAAATAAATAAGATTTTAATATAGCATATATAGCTCTAACATATATATCAGAAAACGTATTTATTTTTAATTCATATTTTTTCATATCATACGAATATAGAGCTTATTTATTAGTCTCTTAATAGAAATGAATTTCAAAGTCAGTTGGACATAAAGTAATTTGTTTTATGAAATTAGTTTATTCTGAAAATAAATTAAATTTTTCTGCTATTGGATATATGCTTTCATGTAAAAACTGAAAGCTGAAAATGTGTTGAAACATTTTTAGATGTTTTTTTATGAGATACATTAAGAAAATTTGTTTAAAAATGTATTAACATTTCTCGCTTATTTTGAATTGATATACTTTAAACTCGCGCTTTTTTTTTTAAAATATACTGTTACATTAATTTCCAGAGTACTTTTTTTCATTTATGCATGAATAAATAAAATTACTGATTAAAAATGTTTTTCCTTTACAGCTAATGTTTCAAAATAAATTAATGCAATGAATTTACTTATAACTTCCAGGAACTTTTAAAAAATTTTTTTTTTTGCATCGATAAGTTTCACAAACATTTTAAAAATTCTTCACATTAGCAAGAAATAGAATCGAAAAATATTCCTGAATTGATTTGTAACTTCAATGGAATTACTTTCAGGTATAGTTATTTATTTTTAATCTTTCGAATTTGCTTACTACTCTGCCCAAATAGTAAGAACAATTTTTTTTTTTTCAAAAACTCTTTATTTATTCTTCCAAATTTATTTCATCGCCTTCAAAGTTATCCCCTCCGAACACAATGCACATATGCCAATTTTTTTAATCCTCAATGAATGCTAAATGTCATCGACAGGGACGGCCTTCAAAACGTACGGCGATTCACGTTGAATCTCTTTAATCGACTCAAAACGATGTTCCTGGAGTGCCCATTTGAGTTTAGGGAATAGCCAGAAGTCGCACGGTGTGAATACGGTGGGTGAGAAAGATAAAGGTTTCATTTTTGGCGAAAAAGGATACGAAGAATTAATGCAGTGTGAGGTGGCGCCTTCAGTGTTTTCGATCGAGATTTTGCGCGTTTGAGGCCCAAAATGGAATTGATCGATCTTTTTGAAATTTCAACTTCATCAGGAAGGTCTCTAATTGTAAATCGACGATTAGCAACCACCAATTCTTTAATTGTTTGACGTGAGCGTCGTCAATTGAGGTTGATGGTCGACCAGAGGGTCCTTCGTCTTCAACGAATATACATACATTTCTTTCATTCCGAACTGAATGTTTTGACGTCAAATTTCACACAGATGTTAAGGACAGTGCCAGCAACCTAAAAAAGAAAAAGATTCTATAAGTCCCGGGAATTTTAAATTGGAAATTGGTCTTACTTTTTGGACACAGTAGTAACATGAAATATCACTGAAAAATATTTCTGAATTGATTTGTAACTTAAATGGAATTATTTTAAGGTATATTTATTTATTTTTGATCTTTTGGTTTTACTTATAACATTTTTTTTTTTTTTATTTATGTCACTATAAATATTTTGAAGTCACTAGATCGAACTACACTGGTGGTGCATTCTGGAGGAGAAATGTAGTATTACGGAGACTAATGGGGCAAGACTGTATTCAAAGCAATAAATGTGATGTATGGGTCAAACACAGGAAGTAAATGAGGTTGACTCTTCTGAGAATTTATGGCGGTATATAAATAGTGGAAAGACAAATACGAATCGATGGGAACACGCGTAAATCATGTCGAGAGCCACTAAGTAATTGTGAACTTGAATGACAAGAAAAAAAGAACATTTATTTTCTGCTTATCATCGACTTTTTTTTTTTTTTTTTTTTTTTTGTCTTTTCGGAAGAACATTGAACAGTTTGCTAATTTATATATATTTTTTTTTGTAAACATGAGTATATTTATATATATTACACTGTTAATATCTCTTTGAAAAATAACTATACAGCTACAAGAAGAATTATGTTTTCATTTTGAATTTAAAATATGAATATGTATATTACGCTGTTAACATGTCTTCGAAAAATAACTATATACATACAAGAAGAATTATGTTTTAATTTAGAATTTTAAACCTGAATCTGTATATTATGCAGTTAATATCTTTTTTAAAAATAACTATATGTATACAAGAAGAATTATGTTTTAATTTTGAATTTTAAACGTGAATATGTATATAGATATATAATATAAAAATGCCTAGCATATCCAAATAACTTAAAGTTAAAAGCATATAGTAGGTATGTCAGAACTATTATTAATTTTATTAATATCAGAAATGTCAGAACTATTGTTCATTTTATCATTTTATTAATACTAGGTATATCAGAACTATTATTCATTTTATTAGTGCAAGGTATGTCAGAAATATTATCCATTATTTTTCAATATGAATGGATCAAATTTCCAGTTAACATTTAGGTGTTACTTTTAGGAAGTAATAATTACATATTTATTCTAAAAAATTATAAAATAACATCAAAATAATATTTTCAAAATAACATAAATCTGTCAACATTAAATGTATACAAATTAAATATATATATAGAATACGAGTATAAATCAGGTATTAAATTTATCTGTCGAAATTTATTCGCTTTTTCTAATAATAATGATATAATTTTTATTTAAAAAGTAAATCTATGTTCTGCTTCATGTCATTGGGCATTAAAATTTACAATAACTATTAAGCAATACAGTATACAAGCCAATACGATACATTTTACAATACAATAAATTATTAAAATAAACTGCTGTAATATATTTTTAGGAAAAAAAGTGTTTTCGGAGTATTTTGCAGAAAAATTAAATTTTCTTAAATTTAAAACTAGATACTCGTGTAACACAAAGTATAATATTGTTTTTGTTTTTTTTTATGTATAATGAAAAACCTTTAAATTTAGCATAACTGTGAACATAAATTTCGCAAACATTAAAAAATAATGGAAAATATTGAGATTTTGCAGTGATAAATACGAAAACAACAACACAAGGAAAATTTTATATGCTAGTTGTAAAGATTTGCGGACTATTTAATTTTAAAATTATGTGTCGAAGTATTTAAATGAATGTTTATTCAAAATTTGAAATTATTCCTCTTCAAGTTCGATGGTGTACAATTTTGAAGTTTAAACATCCGTAGTTTTGCTATTGAAAATATCATATAAGTGTTTTTAAATAATTTATTTAGTAATATATTTTTGGTGATTAATCAAAATGATTAAATTAAATACAATAACATTTTAAATATTAAAACTCAAACTTCTTCAATCTTATTTTCAAAACCATCCTCAATATTCATTATGTTAATATTAAAAATTGTTTATAAAATTTGATGAAATTAAATAAATTATTTTGTTGTGAAAAAAAAATAAAATAAAGTATTTTATAACATTTTTAATGATCAAAGTATTGGATGAAATGTTTGTGGTGAATAAGACTTTTTTCGTGGAATATTTAATATATATCTATAATGGATAATTTTCCATTTCTATTCTAAAAATAATACGTTTATAGTTAATATTTTGAAAGTATTTTATTACTTTACTAATAAAATTAATAAACATCAAGTCCTCATTTATTTCGATTTATTATAAACTAAAATACAAATGCTTATTCTATTGAGTTTTAAATTTTATAACAAATCCTCCGGCATATAATTGTAAAATTCTATGAGCAAACATAATACAATACTAGATTAATTGTGAAATCTGTGTACCCAGACGAATGATTCTGGAATCCTGTATTTACTCCAGATCAATACAAATTCCTAATTTCTCATTTAGATTCTAAAAATGTACTGCATTTATTGTAAAATTTGAAAGCATTTTATTATATCAATAAGAAAATTAACGAACATAAAATCCGCATTTATTTCATTTATTAAAAACTAAAATACAAATGCATATTCAGTAGGGTTTTTATTTTATAACAAATCATCCAGCATATAAATGTAAAAATTCTGAGAGCAAACAAAATGCAATACTAGATTAATTGTAAAATCTGTGTACCCAGACGAATGATTCTGGAGTCCTGTATTTACCCCAGATCAATACAATTATCTCATATTCTTAATTTCCCATTTAGATTCTAAAAAATACTGTATTTAATAGTTACAATTTGAAAGCTTTTTATTACATTACTAAAAATTAACAAATATCAAGTCCGCATTTATTTCAATTTATTAAAAACTACAGTAGAAATTGATATTATACGAAGTTTTAAATTTTATAACAAATCATCCAGAATATAAATGTAATTTTTCTGAGATCAAACATAATGTAATACTAGATTAATTGTGAAATCTGTGTACCCAGACGAATGATTCTGGAATCCTGTATTTACTCCAGATCAATACAAATTCCTAATGCATGGCAAATCGAAATTTACAACCGGTCCCTGCAATTCAAAAACTTCTGAACGATTTCGTCTCCTACTTCTGCTGGTACACAAAGCACTTCCTGTTAAATATTGAGGCCAGCGCGGAAGTATCCGGGAAAATGGCCGGAAAAGGAGAAGAAAAGACAGGAGAGGCGAGAAATATCCCGGCATGAGGGTAAAAAGTAAATAAATAGAAAAAGGAACTGGATTTTTGGGATCAGCAAATCAAACGAAGCAAGAGAGATATAGAGGATGAAAAGTTCAGCCAGGACTTGTGCTGAACAAGGAATTTTTTGGTTTTCTTGGTTTAAATATTGCTGTCCTGCATAATTTAGTGCTGGGTTTTTCCATGGCATTTGCATACTCATTTTTGAAGTTGGTGGGCTAACAAGAAAAAGTTTTCGGGGTATTGGAAATTAGAGGCTCGAGTGTAGTTTGTGGCTTTCATTTTGTGTGTTAGGAATGACAAAGGGTTCTGGAAAATTAAATAATGGATTCGTTGCTCAGATTTATGTGGCAGCGTCAGCGAAAAAAGGATAAATTTAGACACATGTTAAATGAGTTCTTTGTTTGTATAAGGTTTTGTGGTTTCAACATTTTATTTATGAGAAATATCGACTAGATGTCAGCTACTTTAAGAAATAAAATAAAAAGTTTTTACATTTAAATACATATGGAAATTTTAATATAGTTCGAATTATTGCAAAGTAATGTTTTTCAATACTGTTTAAGAAATTTTAAAATTTATTATTGCTATCGCCAGATTTTTTTGACAATATTCTTGGCTAATTTATATTCGCATGTGCTGTATTATATCCACGGTTTTATTTACAATAAAAAAACGTTTTAAAATCTCTAAAAAAGTTCCCAAATCGCGGCTGAATGGCAAAGTGAGCAATGATGTACAAAGGGGCCGAGGTTCGAATCCTCTGGAGTCATAGTTGGTGTCTCTATTTTCAATAAAGAGCAGATTCGAAGGTGTTTTTTGGCAATATGGATAAAAGCATCTCGCATCCTTACTCATGTGCCTTAATGGTAGTTTCTGTGTTTCTCACATATGAATTTTATATTTTGGTTTTCTCAGATCACCTTTATTTTTTGGGTTTTACTCCTAAGATTCCTCAAAACTATCCAGAAAGCATTGTTCTTTCCTCATCACCTATCGATTTACTTTTCGGGGTTGTATTTGTGTGTGCATGAGACACGATGCATAAAAAAATCTAAATTATAAATTTTTTAAAATTATAAATTAAACCTTCTATAAGTTGTTATTACGTTAATGATTTCCTTTTCTAAGTGAAAACTATTCAATTATATTAATAAAGATATTTTTTTTTAATTTGAATTTCTGTTCTATCGTAGGTAAAATAAATTCCTAATTTATGAAAAAAATTATATTTGCTTAAAATTAAAGTCATAGATTATTATAGATTGTGTTCTCTTGCCTCAGTAAATATTACTAGAAGAATGATTTAGAATTAGAAGTATTATTAGCAATAGAAGTAGTGTTGATATTACCGTAATGTGGCGATGCATTTAATCCCATTGAAAAAATGTACTGCATATTTCTTTTGTACTATAGATGACATTTTTTATTATTTTTTTTTTTTTTTACGTCTGCGGGCTTTGCATTCCAATTATATTTCCAACAAACAACACACAAACACGCAATGGAAAGAGGAATATTGGTTAAATTGCATTGTATTTTCGTTTGATAGGGCAGAAAACCAGGAAAGTTGCCACCATTGAACATGGCGGTCAGTGCAAAGAGTTTATACACGTTGTCATGAGTTATGCACCAATTCTCTTTGTTTCTGATTCTCTTAGACACTCTCTTAGACGAACTTGAAACCTTATGATCACTAACTGAACATGTTTTCTCTATGTCAGGAATCGGAAGCACCTGAACCATTTTACTCACTAATCAATCATGTTATCCTTATACCATAAATCGCACGTCTTCATAAAGGAGGATTTTTCAAGCCTAGATATTTTTATTACATGCATTGGTTAGTGTATGTATTATTTCGTTTAATTCGTCAGGTTTCTAAATAAACTCCTCTAAAGACTAATATGTTAACTAACGAAATTGTAATTCAGTTTATAAATAATATTTTTTCAAGATTTATTTAAATTTAATCTGAGATTGTTGAAATATTTTTAAATTCCACAAAAATACTTACATTTTTGCCTTTACTTTTTTTTATTGTGTTGCGTTATATGTAACTAGATATCTGAAATTAAGCTCCTTCATACGAATTTATTTTCTTCGAATCGTATTAATCATAACATTCCAAATAATAAATATTTCGAAGGTTTACTTTTATTCCAACTATATATTCCCTATCCTTCAAATAATTTTACTGCTAATTCAATGCAAAATTTTGACTAACAAGCTACATCAATACGCCACGAGCTCAAATGACACAAATCAGCAGTAGAAATCCTTGCGTGGCATGATTTGCATTTCTCGCCTCCAGGCTAGAAACCCGATTTATGTGTTGGCGACAAATCCTTTCCCAATGTTAATCTTGCGACTGCTGCGGCAAGAAGGGTCGGAATTAGATTGGATTTGAGTACTCTGTGTAAACAGATTATAAACCCTTATCTTGAGTGTCATGATTAAAACTCAGTGAGAGTTCATAAAGTGTTCTTTAAAGTTGCATATTGATTTAGTAAGATTATTACTTGCACGCAAGGGGGCTGTATATTCGCTGAAGTTTCGATATTTGACAGATGCTGTTTTCCCTTTATTGATATTAACTGAGATATTTAAATCTATGTTATAGAGTAAATCTCATTTTTTTTTTGAGATTTATTATATTATGGAAAATGTTCTGAATAATTAGAGTTTGAATTATTTTTTTACTATATTCAATTATTTGTTGAAAAATTTATTTATAAAAAATGTGTTTTAAAAAATGAAAATAAAATGTTATTTCATTATGCCTTTGGAAAATGAAATAATCGTTTAGTTATAATTTTCATAAATATATTGTTAAGATACTTTACTATTGTTACGTTACATTATATATTTATATATTGTAGCGTTTTCCCATAAGAGGAGGTATATAATTTCTGTTCCCAGGGTAAAGGAATGTATATTCTATAACAAGTGCATAATAACAACCAATCGCTTAAATCAAACAGAATCATGGATATTCATACTACTTGCAATTAGTGTCTTGTTCTAATGAGAACAACCTGTCATTCATATCTTACAGCATATAATCAGTATCATGGATAATGATACATCATGAAATTAACGATTGTCTATATATAATGCTTGTAAATGAAAATTAAAGTGTTTTCATGAACTTAAAAGTTGTCCTCTTCTTGAAGCAGTTATATGTATTTTTATATATTATATCATATATTATATTTTTTTCTATTTGCGGAAATGTAAAAAAGATCCAAGTAGAGTAAGATCGATCAATGAATTATACATAAAATAGAATTAACAGGAATGGTATAATTTTCCTATGAAATATATTTTTGTTATAACAAATTAAATCATGTATTTAACCAAAATAAATGTTACGATTATTTTTTAAGAAATCATTTTTTTATTAAATCATTAAATAATATAAATAAATAGTTTTTATTTGTTTCAACAATTAATAAAATTGATTATTTTAGAGTTAATAGAAGTAAAGTTATGGACAGCCATATTAATATTTAAATAATACGAAATACATGAAAATATTTTAATTAATAGAAACATAAAAAACTTCTTGTGTAAACCATATAAATTTAATTAAATTAGCCATAAATGATAAGAAAATTGAACTCCTATTTGATTGATGACTAAAATTATGATATATTCTATCTACATCCTAATTTTTGGCTGTCTAAATTATTTTTTTCATCATCTTAAAATATTTTTTTATATTGCCATGATGTATATTTAAATAGATTTCAATAAAATCTCTATGGAAATTATAATAATGTTTAAACGTGATTGATGATAACAAAATCTTTACATCATGATTATGGTAAGGAAAATAGTTCTTAATAAAAATTTTTACAAGTTTCTATGGACGTATTTAAAAATATTTCTTCCAAATCATCGTACCATTTTTCGTTACTTAAAATAATTAGTACTAGCTTCAATACAGTAAATAAAGGTTATAACTTTTGTTTTAAGTCTCTTAACTAAAAGAGCAGATAGGAGGAAAAAAAAAGAAATAAATCCCCGTTACAGTTTGTGAAAACCTCTTAAAAACAATGTTCGGCCACCTATTACATTACTCCTATTTTAAGGATGCCAAAATTTATGATAGATTCTATTCTACGTCATAATTTGGGCTGTCTAATTTTCTTTAACATCATCTTAAAATAATTTTTTTTTCAATATTGTCGTGAT
Source organism: Caerostris extrusa (assembly GCA_021605095.1). NCBI lineage: Eukaryota > Metazoa > Arthropoda > Arachnida > Araneae > Araneidae > Caerostris > Caerostris extrusa. The sequence continues at coordinate 17,324 of BPLR01011781.1, read as the reverse complement.
TTATATTTATATGGATTTCAATCAAATCACTAAGGATATTATAATAATGTTTAAACATGATTGATGAATACAAAATATGTACGAACGAGATCATGTTCACTATAACGAAAAATAAACCTTATTAAAATTTTTATACAAGTATCTTTAGTCGTATTTTAAAAATCTTCCAAAGCATCGTACTATTTTTCGTTACTTAAAAGAGTTAGTACAGCTTCTTCTTATAGCAAATAAAGGTTATAACTATGTATATGTTAACTATGTTTTATGTAAACTTAAAAATATATTTAATTATATTAACCATGATTGATTAGAAAATTGAACTCCTATTTGAATGATGATAAAAATTATGATATATTTTATTCTACATCATAATTTGTGCTGTCTATATTTAAAAAATAATCTGAAAAGCTGAAAATAATTTTTATATTGCCGGGATTTACATTCAAATAGATTTAAATCTAATCACTAAGGTTATTAAAATAATGTTTAAACATGATTGATGGTTACAAAATCTGTACATCATGATTATGGTAAGGAAAATAACTCTTAATAAAATTTTTATACAAGTTTCTATAGACAGTATTTAAAAAAAAAAAATGTTTCTTCCAAAGCATCATGTTATTTTTTATTCACTTAAAAGAATTAGTACAGCTTCTTACAGTAAATAAAGGTTATAACTTTTTGTTTTAAGTCTTTCAACTTAAAGAGAGGAAAAGAAAAAAAAAAATCACCGTTACAGTTTGTGAAAACCTCTTAAAAACAATGTTCGGTCACCTATTACATGCTGTACTTTTCAATTTTTGCGCTCAGCCAAGAAGAAACTTTTCGAGAACTTTACTTGGAGGAAAGAATGCAGACCTGATGATAAATTGCCTTCTTTTCCTAATTTCTAGACAATTCCTCCCGTCTTCTATGAGTAATTACATGATGTAAAGTAGATGTTAAATTGCGCTGAAAGTCATTCTCTCTCTCTCAAAGATGAAGCAAGAAAAGAGAGAATTAAAAAAAAAGGCCATACATATATGCTGTTAAAAGACGAAACATCGTCAATCTTCTGTGGATATTCTTGTAAAGAACAAAAAGCTTTTTGGTATTAAGTAATACTTATTTGTTGAGTTGTGATACAGTTTTGTGAACTTTGAATAATCAATGTCTTGAAATTTTAATTTCTTCTGTTCTTTCTCTTTTATAAATGATGAAAAAAAATTTGAGAGTGCAAAATCTACTCAAATACAGATTAGATTTATGTCTCCCATCTTGGCATATCTGTGCAAACAAACTTAAGCTTTCTGTTTCATTTTTGAATTCTCATTGTAAAATATCACCCTATTTATTTTTGAACGAGTTGAGAGAGTTCCTTAATTTTTTTTTTTTTCTAACTTTTTCCTTTTCAACAAAGGGATGATATATTTAAAAAAAAAATTCTTGAAAGAGTTTGTTGGAATCATTTCAAAATTACTTCTTAGGAACTGTGAAGCTTTCTAACTGTAAGTTATAATTTTTGTGCCTTATATATATTTTTTAGCACGTTTAGTTCTATAACATATTAAATTAAATTTTTCTTTTCAAAAGCATTTATTATTAAAATTTGTATGGATATAATTATATGATTTTCTATGTATACTAATATAAATTATATGCATACTATACTGATAAGTATTGTGACTGAAATAAAAATTCTTGGCTAATCATTTTTGATTTTAATATTAATATTTAACCTACGATTCATCATTAACCATGAAGGAAAAGGATTATTTAATTCCTATAGAATTATATTTTGCAACTAATATTATATTTATGTTATATTAAGTGATTTTTTTTTTTTTGACAAATATATTCTTTGAAAAATTAAAGCAAAAATATTTATTATTAGAAGACAAAGAATACACTAGAGTCCTCTGTATCGACAAACTTTATTTTCTCTATACCGATACATATAATTTAGCTTATATGCCCATATTTAACATTTAAATATATTATATATATATTATACATTTTATTAATCATATTATTCCTTTGTTGTGTAGGAAACAGTTAGAAAAAATAAGGATATAAGTTAACTTAGATGTAAAGGTATAAAGAAAATATAAGGCGATACATTTACTTTTATAAGGCAATACAATTCGCAATCACATCGATCTATTAGCATTCTATCTTTCTTTTTATTTAAGTAGTATATATTTAAAATTGTTGGAAAAATTAAAATAATACATTTCATATATTTAATTAATTCTTACAGAATTAACTAAATTAAGTAAATAATTTGAGTGTCATGTAATTTATTCTTCTTCTTCCAATGATACAATAATGAACATGTCATCCATTAAATAAAATTCATTAAAAAATTCAGCATCGATTTGCGCTGCACCACGAGCATATACATTTTCTGAATAAAATAATGCGCATAACGCTCCTATAAATAATTATTTAATCTGTACAAAAAATCATTGCGAACAATACGTTTTAATCAAAACACAATATTTTCAACTACAAGTAGCAGTGTTCCTGACGGAAAATCCAGAAAACCATGGTGTTGCTAGTTTAACGATCTTGTATATATTTATAACTTTTACAGTAGGCGTTGTCTTTCTGTAAACTTCTTTACCTTTCTTTTTTATATCAGATAAAAAGGAAGAAAAAAAGTTCAAATGTCAGTTTTGCAACTGTAAAATGTTACTTTTGTATAGGAAAATATAAGGTAGGAAAGTGAACCCTATAGCATGAAAATAATTTCCTCTATGATGTATGTCGTTGTAATAAGAATTGGAATTTCACGTAATAGGATTAAATGGAGTTTCATTTCTACAAAAATGACATCCTCTACCATTCTAAGGCAATATTTTTCACGATTTTTTTTTGACTCATTTTCATGTGACTTGAGAAAGTTCTATATATTGTAAGCAAGTACCCATATCGTTAAATTATTATTTGCAAAGACGCATATGGTAAGTTCACAACATTGGAAACATTTCTCAAAATAACATAAGTGAATGACTACTGCATTTATGGACACTGTAGTTACAACATAGAAATAACGCTTATTATTTTTATTCTACAAGGATTTTAAGTTATCAATATCTTCAAATTCCCAAAATTTCTTTCAAATCTATATATTATGTGCCAATTGTATTCAGAGAATGTATTAAAAAACATTTTTTTCGATATAGACATGATGATAAAACAATTAGTTGATAATGTTGCACAACATGCCGCATTAGATATTTAATTAATTTAAACAAAAAGTAACTTTCGTGTTAAGTTGTGTGTCTACTTTAAAATACGGATATAGAATAGTTTTCATATGTCTTATCTATATGTCTTGTTGTTTAAAAAGCATTCTTATTAGTAATCTTATTAGTAATTATTATTAGTAATCTTATTAGTAATTCTTATTAGTAATCTTCTTAGTAATTCTTATTAGTAATGATTTTTTATAAAGTAATCTCTATCATATTGAGTATACAACTAAGTTGTAAATGTATCCATTTTGAAAATATAAATGTATCCATATATCATTTTTTTCATTTAATTTTCCCATCCATTAGAAATAGTCCATTTATTATCTATATATAATATAAAAATTACAATATTAGATTATAATATAAAGATTAGAAATGGATGTTTCTAAAATAAAACATTCCTCTGAAATGATGTTTTGAAAATTCATTTTGTTAATATTTTTATATGCATTAACTTTCCACTTTATATAATTTTGTTCCTAACGATATCTTTTCTTCGTATACAATGGTGTTTTTAATTCACTTTGATATTATTATCATATTAGTAATATAATTTTGTATATTTAATTATTAATACAATTTATATAATTTTGTTCTTAACAATATATTGTCTATCTAAAATTCATTTGTTAATATTCTTATATGCATTAACAGTACATTTTATATATTTTTCAGTAACTAATTCAATTCAAATGTTAGTTTTTTAGCAATATTTTTTTTATTTACATTAATAAAATATAGTCTCTAAATTACACTAATCTTAGCACAAATCGATACTATAGAAATATGTAATATTTTCCTAATTCCCCCATATTATTTAATAACCGTTATGATAGTCAGTATAAAAGTTGATTATTTCACTAAAGTATCTCAGAATTTTTACTTTTTGTTTTCACCTCAGGGTGATTATCTTATCACTAGTTTTGCTATTTTACCTTTTCAACAATTTTTTATTATTACTAATTTTTCTCTTTATCTCTGTGCACTATAGATATGAAAATATTCATTTATTCCTATGAAACATTATTGCAAAAACATTTACAATGTTACTTTTCTTCATCATTGAAATTGCTTATACTTTGGCACTGATGTTTCTTAGCTGAGGTTTAGCAGTACCACACTATGCAATAACACTTCTTACAATAACTTTTGACTAATTAACTAATTAAAATAATGAAAAGAGTAATAAATATAATATTTAAATTTGTTAACAAAAAATCTTGATAATAATTTTTATAATTTCTTTCGATTTAGCTTAAAACATTGTTAATCAGAAACAATATGCATTATATATATATATATATATATAAACGACTTAGATACCTATCAATCACCAAACACTCTTACCAAGTATATTTATATTATAATATGGATTAATTAGTTTGAATACATTCTCTATGTTATTATAAAAATTATACGTTACTTTTTAAACAGTGTTTTCACATTTTGATTTGTTAGAGATGCAATATCTTATAAAATAATTTTAGAAAGCTTGTTAAATTAATTTTAGAATATTTGAATCATATTACCACATTTATATATTGAACATCCTTACATATATAGAGACATTTTTGTATCATATGTTTCTAAAATTCACAATTGTTTTCCAAAATCATTTAATATTTCTAATAAACATTTTATACATTTTATTAAATTGTATAAGTAAAACAATTCATATTATGTATATCTTTAGCATACTGGCATTTTTATTTTTATTTTGTGAAAATTGTTTTCTTAAGTAAATTTCGTAAAGAAAAACATAATATATTTTTAATAAACTAATTTTTTTTTTTTTTTTTAAGTAAATTTCCTAAAGAAATCATTTTATATTTTTAATAAACATTTTATATAGTTTATTAAATCAACAGGTTAGCAATACATATTATGTATATCTTTAGCAAATCAACATTTTGAATTTAGTTTAGCAAAAATTATTTTTAAAGTAAATTGCCTAAAAATTTTTTTTAATATTTTTAATAACATTTTATGCATTTTATTTGATTGTATAGGTAAACAATACATATTACGTTTATCTTTAGCATATCGACATTTTTGATTTTTTTTTAGTTTTGCAATATTTGTTTTTTAAGAAAATTTCCTAAAACGCATCTTGTATTTTTAATAAACATTTTATGTATTTTATTAAATTGTATAGGTAAACAGCACATATTATGTACATTTTTAACATACTGACATCTTGATTTTTTTGATTTTGCAAAAATTTTTACGTAAATTTCCTGAAGAAAAGTTATATATTTTTAATAAACATTGTATACATTTTATTAAATTGTACAGGTAAACAATACATATTATGTATATCTTTAACATACGAACCTTTTGATTTTTAGTTTCGCAAAACTATTTTTAAGTAAATTTCTTACAGAAAACATTATATATTTTTAACAAACATTTTATGAATTTTATTAAATTGTATAGGTAAACAATACATACTATGTATATATTTAGCAGGCCTACATTTTGATTTTTAGTTTTGAAAAAAAAATTAATTAAATTTCCTAAAGAGAACATTATATATTTTTAATATGCTATCTTTTAATTAATAACTTCTGTTAAAAACAATTAAATTTCATATAGAAAACATTATATATTTTTAATGAGCTTTTTAATTAATAATTTTTAAATGTTTTTAAGTAAATTTCCTAAAGAAAACATAGTATATTTTGAAGCAACTAATTTTAATTAATAATTTTTAATTGTTTTTAAATAAATTTTCTAAAGATATATATATTTAATAAGCATTTTATTAAACTATATAGGTTAAAAATACATAGTATGTATATCTTTAGTATACCGACAATTTGATTTTTTAATTTGGCAAAAATATTTTTTGAATTAAATTTAATAATGAAGAAATAACGCAGAAAAGTTTTATTTCAAAACAACAGCTTCAATAAACTCTCATGTTAAGTATGTTAAGTAAATAACTTTACTTTTAACTGTATTAGTCAGATTATTGAATTGAAAATTATCTTTTATCTTAGATGTCACTTAAACACATATAATTTATAAAATTCTTTGCAAAACCAAAATGAAGGGATGTCCAAAACTAATTTCAAGTTGCTGACATGAAACTTAATTTGGTACCTTAATAAAACAACGAAACAATCTTTCCCCGAACAGTTTTTCAAGGCTTGTCTTTAATCTTTTTTCTTCTTTCGGGTTAAGATTCCGACACAATAGGTCCAATGGACTGTAAACTCTTTATCATATTTTTACAAACAATAGAAGTTTTCAGCATAAAATTAATAACGCGCTTCACTTGGCTGGACGTAAAATAAAATTTAATTGTTTAACTGAAACTCGGTCTAAGTTTTTAATCTCCCGCGCAGAAAAATTATTAGCTGTCCGTTTTTAATCTACCGCGTTAAGTGGCAGTTACATCATTTGCATGCATGAGATGTTTTTTTGATTAACTTTAAGCACAGTAGACTGAACAAGTAAATCTTATCTCACCATTTTTCCCAACATTATAATAAGTCGGTTATTTAAAACCAATTAGATTTTGTAATTACAGTCTCGAAGCAAAGATTAATAATTTTTTTTCTCTCTTTTGCTGTCTGTAAAATAGTGTTTAGAGGTAATAGGCTTGAATTTTCTTTCTGTAATTGAGATTAAAAATTTGCATAGATCTAGTATCTCGCTAAATGTATCGATACATTCAATTTCTAGCTAATCTAAATATATATTATGTTTTTAATCAAAATGCATGGATTGAAATGTTATTACATTTTCAACAAAAAGTTATAGTACTTAAAAAATAAAAATAATAAAATATATAAATGGATAAGTAAGTTATTGATTTATTTATAAAAAAATTGAAAGCTTTTCACTGGTATTAAATGTAGTGGTTATTTTTTCTGGCATGTCAACAAAAATTTTGAAAATGAAATTCATAAAGCAGTTAGTAAAATTTCAGACAACACTCTCTATTATGATTGCCAAATTTTCTATTATGATTATGATTTATTACTTACTATGATTATGATTTATTTGCTATTATGATTATGATTCATTACCTATTATGGCCATGATTCATTTGCTATTATGATTTCGAGTGTGTGGAATAGTTATTTCAGACAGCTATTTCCTCACACTAGATTCAGGCTTTGAATCATCTATACACAGATTGAATCAAGCTCGACACCAGTAAATATCTGTAACACCACAACTGGCCATTTTCTCAAAATTATAATAAGTCAGTTATTTAAAAATAATTAGATTTTGTAATTATAGTCTCGAAGAAAAAGATTAATAATTTTTTGTCCTCTTTTGCTGTCGGTAAATTAGTGTTTAGAGGTAATTTTTTTCGGCAATTGAGATTAAAATTTGCATAGATCTAGTATCTCATTAAATTGCTCGATACATTCAATTTCTAACAGTAATTTTCATTCTTTGTGAAGAAAATTATATCTGGTATATTATGCTTTTATTTTACATTCAAAATGCATGGATTGAAATTTTATTCTATTTTCTATAAAAACTTAAAGTACTTAAAAAATAAAAGTAATAAATAATCCATATATATATATATATATATATAAATGGGTATGTAAGTTATTGATTAATTTATAAAAAAAATAATTTTGAATGTTTTACACTGGTCTTAAATTTCTTGGTTTTGGCATGCCATGTGTGTGAGAAAGTGTGCATATCATAATAAAGTTCTCATTTAAAGAACTAAAATTATAAGAGCAAAATCATAATGCAGTTAATAAAACTTCAGACAGCTATTTATATTAGGATTACGAGAATTGCTATTAAAATTATGATTACGATTGCTATTAAAATTATGATTTATTTGCTATTATGATCTCAAGAATGTGAGGAATAACTGTTTCAGACAGCTATTCCTCTATTCTCGAAATCGTCTATACATAGCTAGACATACCTATACATTCAAACTTTACAACAGTAAATAACTGTAATGATTTAAATGAAGTCTGATGAAATATTTTGTTAAAATAAAAGTAGGATAATATGATTTCCGAAACTGGAATAAGATTTATCATTTTATTTTAGTACTGAAGTACCAAAAAAGAAAACAATAATTGCAATATCTTCATGCATTAAACGAACATTATCTTTAAATTAAATGTTATATGACACCTTTTTTCATTTATGTCACATATTTGAAACAATGTCTTATGATATGTTATATATTATAAATTGATTGATTTTCAAATGTCGTTACTGAAATGATATTTTCACACGCAACTGATAAATATATGCATATATATTTTATGTAGAAAAAAAGTATTTTCAATATAGTTAATGGAAAAAGTATAAAAAATCCATAGACTATAACTATTAATTTGAGAAAAAAAAAACATTCAGAAGACTTTAATAAAAAGGAGAAAAAATGTCATCTAGATTTATAACATCCCGTTAAAATAATTGTAATATATCAGTTTTAGACATTCAGAATCGATTAAAACTATAATCAATAACAAGGTACAATAATAAGCTTGGTACGTTTGTTCATGAAATAATTTGTAAATTTAGTATATTTCATTATATTATTATATATTATTATATTTATATATTATATTTATATTATTTATATTATTATTATTATATTTATATATTATATTTATATTATTTATATATATTATTATTATATTTATATATTATTATATTTTTTTTTTATTAAAGGACCTATCCTACTTTTAAAATTTGTGGACTTTGGGGAAAATGTTATTCAATATAAGACTAATTTTACAATTAGAATCAGAATTTCAAAATGTTATTCCTCAGGATAACCCTAGCTAAACAATGAAATCCATGTTTTTAACATGACAAATGTTCTGTCTACATGTATCAAGACTCATGTGAAATTTTAATATTTAAATATTTATCTCAAGCCGTTGGTAAATTATATAATTTATGATATCTCTACAATGGTTAATATTGGTTTTATAAGTTTTCAAACAATTGTATCAAATATTTTTATGCCACAATATCTGTATTAATTTTTTAAATAACAACAGATGGAAATACCCTTAAATATAATAATGATTTAACTAATTAAATAGCGTATATTGTAATCTTTTCATCAGTGTAAACATTCAATTTCAATTTTTTTTTTTCAAATTCCTCTGTCAACATAATTCTCATAATCCTTCTGTTAATGAAATGTTTTGATTACATTATTTTTAAATTAAATTTCTCTAAATTTAAATATTATATTAGAATAAATTATGTTTCAAGTAATATCTACACTAATGTAAATTCAATAGTAGATTTTATAGTAAGTAAGGATCCGATTTTTAGCTTTTTATAGTATTTAAAGATTAGATTTGATTTTTATCTGATTGTAAATATTACATCACATATTTTAAGAAAGATAGAGGAGATGAGAGAGAGTGGCTAATGAGAAAATTTTATCGTTCTATTTAAAGCACACAATGGAGTTTTATTAATGCTGTCCCATATGATGTTCGAAATTCAAATAATTTTAATAATCATCCTGAGATATTATTAAGCTGTCTTAGAAGAATATAAAGTTCACACATTTCAATATTTTTCTTTCAGGAAATATAAAAATCACCCAGTTAGTTAATGGTCAGAACAAGAAAACAAGTTGCAATCATAAAAAAAAATTATAATATTGAATATTTTATTTAAAGATTTCATTTATAGCTTTATCCTTATCCTTTTCAAAAAAACCCGTCTTGATCATTTCTAACTTCCACTATGACTCCCAGAATAATTCGAAAGCGAGTCATCCCCTTTGTCCTTTAAGGATTCCAACTCAGGAATAATTGGCATAATAACGGTAGGAGTTTGGACAATTCTGCTAACACCAGTCGTTTATCAACGTCAGAGCATTCTTCGGGTAAATCGGAATTACGATCTTAAATTGCACATCGTTAGAGCAGAACCGGTTCAACTGTGGCAAGGTGATAAAGCCACAATACGTAATCCTTTGTCACCAGAAAGATATTAGTCCTCTACCCCTTACCCCTCTAAGTTCCTTTTCAGGTATTAACGCTTTTAAAATGGGGACTGATGGAGATCGCGTGAGGTGGATCTTCCATCGAGGGGTTCATTGCCATTGTTCAAGGGGTGGGAAGAGTGTTGATGGATATTTTAGATAGTGTAGAAATATTTTGAGAAGACTTTGAAAGGATTAATAGAGCTTTGGGACTGAATTCAAGCCTTCTTTATATTCAGAAACTTTTAGTGAAAATTGCAAAGCGACACTGTAATTTTGATTCCGAGACGAATAAAGGCGTGAAGAATCTTTAAGAAATTATAATAGAAAATGGTGCATTGTTGGACTAATAATACAATTTTTAAAAGATTGAATGTTGTTCTATTATGACTATATTTTAATAATATTATATTTATTATTATAATAATATCATATGTTAAATATTTTATTAAAAAAAAAAATGGTGTTTTTACTGTAATTTTTTTTCTGAGAAAAAATAAAAGTAGGAAGAATCCTTGGAGAATTATTATAGAAACTAGTGCATTGCTGAATTAATAATAGAATTTTTATTGAATAGGATTGAATGTTTTCTATTAGGATTATAGTAAAGTAACGTAGTATTTAATTAAGAATATATTAAATATTTTATTAAAAAAGGGTGTTTAGAAGAGAAATGTTGAAGAGGATATTGCTAGCATGTTTTCTTGAAAGAAAGCCAGACTGAAAGAAGGAAAACGAGAAAAAAAGTTATTGGGAAAAAAATATTGGAATGTGGGGAATAAATATTTAGAAACTGTTTATTTTTCATTTACAATTTATTTTTAATTTCCTAGAATAATTTTAATTTAATGGGAATCAATAAATTATTATCTTAATGAAAATTCTTGAGTTTTTAAACGAACAGTTGGTATTTAAATATCTTTTCAAGAGTAGTGTCAAAGATTCGTCACAAAATAATGTAAACCATTTATCACAAAGTGTTTGAAATACATAATTATAGTTATTATTACACTTATGTGTTTTACAAAATAAAGCTTTAAAAATTGTGTATTTGTAAAGAACACTATTTATATGTATTGATCATCTTAATATTAAAGCATTTTAGTTTGGTTAAACATATAATTGATACAGATATTATTCATTTTAAAAACCCCCTCTTTAGAAAAAAATTTTTTCAAATATTTAAACTACTAATGCATAATATTTTTATATTCAATTTGAAAATTTAACTATTTAATTTCTCGTGTAACATAACTCAGGCTATTAAAGTGTAATATATTCTTCGGCTATTATCTATATAGAGTGGCAATATATATTTTTATAAGACTTTAAAATCTTCAACAATTAGTGATTCTTTTCATAACTATGTAAACATATATTTTGAGGAAAAATATATGGTAATTCTCTTAAATATGCCTGTCAATAAAGTCACTAGAAAGGAAGCTTATTTCCCTTTTTAAAAATGCATATATTATATATAGTTTTTAAATTATTAAGTATGATATCAATAAGGACAAAGTGGTATTCAGAAGAATTTTAGTAAGATTGCAATGCTATTTGCTGTTTGTCAACATTTTCTAAAGTGTGTACAAATAAATAGTTTTCTGAATAAAATTCCGTTTAAATGTATCAATTATCAAAAAAATAAATAACATTCATCGGTATGTGGAAAATAGTAATTACCTTATCATACAATAGAATGAATAATATTTTGCAATAATTTAATATAATCCATGTTTACGTTTAAATAATCTCTTACCAATCATTAATTTCTATCTAATTCAATACAGCAGCCCACACGAAACAGCCAAGGAAACATTTTAAAAGCGCGAATTCACTTAAAAATCTATTTGTAAAAGTTTCTTCTGTAAGAAGAACTCACGAAAAGCCTCGTTCTTAACGATCAGAAAACCGATAAGTACTATATTTCTTGTAATGTAGATGGCCTGCTGATAACTTAACACACACACACGCCCACGCCAATGTCGATTTCTGCCAAAAAGCATATCGGAATCCATGCGTGTCTCAAGCTGCTACTGAGGATGTTCATTCATTTTCAATGCTGATTCAATACACGAGGTCACAGATTTAGTTGTTCCTCGTTCATTTTTGAAAATTAAGTATGGATTTCAGATCATCGTGGTGGAACGGAACAACTTAATGTAATTTAAAAGGTTTCTGAGTAGAGATATTTTATGAAACCAGCAAACCAGAGGAATATTTTTTTATTCTTTTTGTGCAATTATTTTTCTCAATGCCTGTGACGCTATTGATATTTTACTAATCAATAAAATGTCATTAAGTTAAGTAATTTAGGAAACTACTTCACTGTGCATTGAAATGTATTAAAAATAACAAAATGAAGATTTTAATTATTGAAATATGGAGATTTTTGTATTACACAGGAGAAAAATTAAATGTTTAATAAACTGTAACTGTTGCGCAGGTATATTTTTAAATCCGATTTTATACAAAAGTTTTACGTGTTATATTAAGCAGATATATGAGAAAACATAAATGTATACAATATTCAAGCATTGGCGAACTATTCTTATTATAAAACTTTTTCTTGGAAAAAGTTATTAATAAATAATATTATATTCAATTTGAATGTTTACTTTATTTTTAATTTCTCGTGTAACATAAAGCTAAACTCAGGCTATTATTTATCTAGAAGTTGCAAAATATAAATAAATAAACACTTTGAAATCAACAAAAAATTTGTGATGACTTATAACTATGCAAGAATATATGAGGAACGAAACATATACCAATTCTCTTGAATATGCCTTTCAATAAAGTCATTAGAAAGTAAGTTTATTTACATTTAAAAAAAAAAAGGCATAGACTATATGCTGTTATGTAAACTAGGTAGTATGATATGAACAACGACATAATAGAGCTCATTGAAATTAAATTTCAATGAGCTCTATTATGTCGTTAAAGGTATATACTCTTAAGGAAAAAAGCAAGTACTTACTAGAGTGGTATTCAGAAGAATATTTTTGATAATATCTGCAATGATATTTGCTGTATGATAAAAACGTCTGTATAAAAATATGTCTCTGAGTGTTCTTTATGTTTTTCTGTATAAAAATTTGTTTCAATTATTAAAAATTATAATTTATCTGCATTTAGGTAATAGTTATAAAATTATCACATAATAGAATGAATATTATTTGCAATAATTTAATAACATTAATTTTTACGCTTAAATAATCTTTTTTACCAATCATTAATTTATATCTAATTCAATACAGCAGCCCACACACGAAACAGCGTGGAAATATTTTAAAAGCGCGAATTCAATTATAAATCTATTTGTAAAGTTTCTTTCTGAAAGTAGAACTCACGAAAAGTTCGTTCTTAACGATCAGAAAACCGATAAGTACTATATTTCTTGTAATGTAGATGGCCGGCTGATAACTGAACACTCACACACGCCCACGCCAATGTCGATTTCTGCCAAAAGCATATTGGAATCCATGCGTGTCTCAAGCTGCTACTGAGGATGTTCATTCATTTTCAATGCTGATTCAATACACGAGGTCGCAAATTTAGTTGTTCCTCGTTCATTTTTGAAAATTAAGTATGGATTTCAGATCATCGTGGTGGAACGGAACAACTTAATGTAATTTAAAAGGCTTTGAGTAGAAATATTTTATGAAACCAGTAAACCAAAGATTTTTTATTCTTCTGTGCAGTTATTTTTCTAAATGCCTGTAATGTTATTGATATTTTACTAATCGATAAAATGTCATTAATTTAAGTAATTTAGGAAAGGCTTTTCTGTGTATATACATAAGATACAAAATGCAAAGCATTGAAATGTATTAAAAGTAACAACAAAATATTTTAATTATTTAAATTGAGATATATTGTACTACACAAAAAAAAAAATTAATTTATTTATAAACTGTAACTGTTACACATGAAGAACAATTTTAAATTATGATTTTATGTAGCCTATTTAAAGTGTTATTTAGATCAAATATATGACAAAACAGCATAAAATTTATACAATATTCAAACATTGGCTAACTTTTATTATTATAAAAAAATGTCTTGGAAAAATTATTAATTTATAATATTTTATTCAATTTGAATGCTTACTTTAACTTTTTAATTTCTTGTGTTGCATCATACTGTTCTAAGGCTATTATTTATATAGAAATTGCAAAATATAAAAAAGAAACATTTATATCTGCCAAAATTGGTGATTCTCTTTATGACTATGCAAGCATATATTTTTGGGAAGGAGACACATACTAATTCTCTTGAATATGCCTTTTAATAAAGTCACTAGAAAAGAAGCTTATTTGCGTTTTTAAAAACCACATTTATCTTATATATGCTGTTATATAAATTATGAAATATAATATTAATAAGGACGTGTTAGAGCTAATTAAAATTAAATTCTTGATGTATATAGAAAAAGCAATTACTAATTTGAGTGGTATTTAGAAGAATTTGTGATAATACAGCAATGGTATTTCCAATTTAAAAAAAAATTCTTAAATATGTACAAATAATTATGGTCCCATTTTGATTTTTCTTCTGTGTAAAAATCTGTTTAAATGTATCAATTACCAAGAGAATATAATAAAATTCATCAGCATTTAGAGAATAGTAATAAACTTATCATATAATAGAACGAATCAATATTTAACTAATTTAATGAAATTCCTGTGTACGCTTAAATAATCTTTTACCAATCATTAATTTCTATCTAATTCAATAAAGCAACCAACACGAAACTTCGTGGAAACATTTTAAAAGCGCGAATTCACTTAAAAATCTATTTGTAAAAGTTTCTTCTGAAAGATGAATCACGAAAGATTCGTTCTTAACGATCAGAAAACCGATAAGTACTACATTTCTTGTAATGGATGGTCTGCTGATAACTGAACACACACACGCCCACGCCAATGTCGATTTCTGCCAAAAGCATATCGGAATCCATGCGTGTCTCAAGCTGCTACAGAGGATGTTCACTCATTTTCAATGCTGATTCAATACACGAGGTCACAAATTTAGTTGTTCCTCCTTCATTTTTGAAAATTAAGTATGGATTTCAGATCATCGTGTGGAACGGAACAACTTAATGTAATTTAAAAGGCTTTGAGTAGAAATATTTTTGTGAAACCAGCAAACCAAAGGAATTTTTTTATTCTTTTGTGCTGTTATTTTTCTAAATGCCTGTGATGATATTGATATTTTACCAATCAATAAAATGTCATTAAGTTAAGTAATTTAAGAAAATACTCCATTGTGTGTATATATATAATGTACAAAAATTCAATGCACTGAAATGTATTAAAAATAAAAATAATAAGGAGATTTTAAATATTGAAATTTATAAATTTTAGTGCTACACAAAAGAAAAAAAAAAATTTTTTACTAAACTTTTAAATCATCTAACAATTTTAAATCATGTTTTTATACAGTATATTTAGCGTGCTATATATGAGACATCACATATATGAGAAAAAGATGTTTACAATATTCTAACATTTTCTAGCTAACTTTTCTTATTATAAAACCGCTTCGTCGAAAAATTATTATAGGGCAAAAATGTATAAACCTATATTATCAGATATTATTTATAATACACTTAGAATTTCCAAACATAAGAAAACAGTCCTTGTATAAGGATATGATTATTTCAGGGAGATAACAAGGATAATATATATATATATATATATATATCTTATATATTTTCCTAAAAATCAAATACTTTTTATATTTGAATAAACACAAACACACACACATATATTTATATATATATATATATATATATATATATATATATAATCTGTAAAAAAAATGGAATTTATAATTTAAAACATTCGCTTAGAAATTATAGCTTATAGTTATAGTACTGTATTGAGTTACATGAGAAATTTGATTGCGATTTGTCTTTCAGTTAGTTAAATGTGAAAAGCCATTATTTTTAAACCAAGCATTTTGTGTAACGTTTACAACAGCAAAATTAATCGAACAAAGATTGTGCCTTTAATTTTGAGTTTCATTTAACTTCATGTTCTGAATTGCTAAAAATGATGCAGAAGACCGATGGTGCAAATCAAAAAACACAAGCAAATGTATGTTAGCATTCAAAGAAAGCTGAGTAATGGTAGTAATTCTGGTCGACCTTCAACTTCCCTATCAACGAAAATATCTACCAACAAAAAATTTGGCCAAATTTGTCATCTGGGTGTATTGGCACAAACTCATAAAAACTCAAAAATATGTTGAACATATATTTTTATAACATTATTCATTATTATTCATTATTAACATTCATATCATTATAACTGATATTTCTGCACGAAAAGCATCGCCTCACGACTGGCTAAAAATATCAATTTTCGAGCTTCATTCAAATCAAATCAAGGCGAGTTTTTCTGAGCTTCTTCAACGAACTGCAGAAAAATAAATATCGAACTGGTAAAGCATTTTGCCGTTCATTTCCGAGCTACTTACTTTCCGGATAATAAAAGAAAATGTATAGTATATTATTTCTGCACATTTTATGTATATTTTTCTCTATTTATAAATTTCAGAGCAATGAACTGCCTGTAGTAAGGCAAGAAAAAAAAAAAAAATTCCGTCTATACTACAGGTTCAGATAAGCGAAATATGACTTTGAAAGCTTTATAGCTTTACGTTGGGTGGTAGTATCTATTTAAATCTTGGTAGTATCTATTTAAATCTAGGTAGTATCTAGAAAAATTAATCTATGAAAGAGTTAACACTTTTTCTATGAAATTGTGCAAATGCTTGAATATGCAAGTTTGTAGCAGAAATTCCAAGAATTAGAGCCAGGAAAATGCTTATGTAAATATTCTCAAGCCATGCAAATGTTTATTGTGTGATGTGTATTTAAGCATTTTCAAGGAATATATGGATATTTTTTGTTCTGTGATAAACACATAGGTTGGTGGTTTGAAAAAAAAAAAAAAATTATAAATCATTTATAATTTTGAAAAGTATTTTGCTGATTTATTTCCATCTTAATATTACATTGAATTTTATTAGCTTTTATGCATGATAATATTTTCATTATACTTTATAATACTGTGCGCAAAAGACTCTTTTGTGCAGTAAATTAGGAACACATGATACTT